>NW_026472274.1:0-11472 GCF_026875155.1 Cherax quadricarinatus
GAGCGGCTGGTCGATGGCCCAGCGGGGCGGGCCAGTGAGCGGCCTGGTCGATGCCCAGCCTCCGCAGTGCTCCACCTAGTCAACCTCACCAGCTTCCTATATTACTGTTATATCTTTAATGTAAACTACCGCAGCTTTATTCTGTCTTAAACACACCACATACACGGCCATGTTGTACTGCACCTCCGGCTTAAAATTTGAACACCAGGAACGAAAAGTGGCCTTTAATACGCTGTTTGATCCTTACGGGTTTAAAGCTTTTGATTTAACAACAACAACAACAACAACAACAACAACAACAACAACAACAACATTCTTATTATTATTATTATTATTATTATTATTATTATTATTATTATTATTATCTGGCAGCCCTCGGTTAAAATAAATCATATTAACTTTATTGGGTTTATTCTAAATATACGTAATGTATTATAATGTATTATAATGTATTATAATGTGAGTATAATTTGGGGTTTACAGTCTACCTACTACACGAGGGTCATTAATGAGGGTCATTAATGAGGGTCATTAATGAGGGTCATTAATGAGGGTCATTAATGAGGGTCATTAATGAGGGTCATTAATGAGGGTCATTAATGAGGGTCATTAATGAGGGTCATTAATGAGGGTCATTAATGGTTTCTTAATGGGGTTTAAAGTCTGTCTACTTCACAAGGGTCTTTAATGAATGGTTAACGTGGTTTAAAGACTATCTACTACATTAGGGTCTTTAATGGTTGATTAACGGGTTTAAATCCTATCGACTGCACTATGATCATTCAGGCTTCACGCAACCTGTGCACCACCAGTCAAGAATATTTTAATACCTACAGTATTAATGAAGATTGGTGCGTAAAGTACTTCTGTGTACAAGCAGGTGGTAAGTCTCGTGCGTCGCTTACCATGAAACTGTTGCAGTCTTGAAGGAGTACACTGTACGTCGGTGCCATCAGATCAAACATAAACTAAGTTTTCTTAGTTCACAGCAACATAGAGTCAGGGAAAAAAACTCAATCAATACATCGCAGATTGCTTTCCCAACGAAATTTTTTAAGGCACAAGAAAGCTAAGAATTAAGTTTTAACCAGCGTCAGTTGCAAAGTAATTTATGCGTTAGCTAAAAAACGAATACCATTCACGATGGAGATGTGATCAAAGAGTGTATAATGGAAACTGTGCCAGAATTATGTCCAGAAAGAGCAACTCTGCTCAAAATATTTTTTCTCATAGAACTGAGGATATACGAAGCAATATATTTCATCAAATTTGCCGACGAAGCACAAAATTTTCAGTTTTATTCTCTCGGACTTGATGAGTCAGATGATGTGACACATCACAACTGATGTTTATCCGTGACATCGACAGTGAGTTTAATGTCACATAAGAATTAGCATCACTGCATAACATGTACAACACAGGAACCAGAGAAACATCTTCAAAGAATTGCAAAAAACTGTATTAGAATATAACCTGGAGTGAAATAAACTGCAATGTTTGACAGTTGATGGAGGAAGAACATGTCTGGGGTGAAGAAACGTTTGGTTGGACATATTACAAAAGTTTGTGAGGATGGTGGAGTCTCAAAGACCATATTTCAGCATTGCGTTATCCGTCAGTGAACATTGTGCGGTAAATATGTGTATAAATAAGTCTTGCGTTCTGAAACCTGTTGTTCCAGCAGTGAATTTCATTCGATCTCTCGGGTTTAATTATCGCCAGTTTTGCGATTTTCTGAAACTGATTCTGAGTTCGTTGACTTGTCTTATCATACAGCAGTTCGATGCCTTAGTTGTGGGAAGGTTCTATCAAGGTTATTTCAGCTCAGAGAGGAAATTGATATATTTCTCACAAAGAATCAACCCGTACCACTTTTATCAAACGCAGTCCGGCTTTGAAACTTGGAATTTTTTGCAGACATGACAAGCAATATGAATCAACTGAATCTGAAGTTGCAAGGTGAAACAAGTTTGATTTATGACCTAGTCACTCATGTCAGAACATTTAGCGTAAAATAGATCTTTTATGAAGGCCAGGTGAAGGTTTCTAACTTGGTTTATTTCTCAAGTTGTGAAAAACTTCATGAAGAAAGTGAAGCAGAATTTTCTTTTACATTGCAACAGAAATCATAAATGACTTGCAAAAACAGTTTCAGAAATTATTTTCTGATCTTGATGGTAAAAAACAGGAGAAATAAAGATGCTTCAAAATCCATTTCATTATATTGTTAAAACACTTCTAAGTCAATTTCAAATGCAAGTTATTGATCTCCGGTCAGATGACATGCTGAAAGTAAAGTATAAAGAAGGAAATCTGATTCGAGTTTATATATATATATATATCTTTACAGCCTGAACAGTTTCCAGAGTCGTATCAGTTTTTGGTACACCGTTCCTCTGTGAACAAACATTTTCCAAAATGCAGTATATGTCAAAATATCGCACAAGTTTATCTGATGAGCATTTGAAATCCATTCTAATAATTGACTCTTCAAGCTTGAAACATCGGTTCAGTAATATTTTGAAATTATAAACCAGTTCTATAATTCCCATTAATCTTGTGTCAGCTCGTCTCATGTACAGTTTAGTAATCGATTATTTTGTCAGTTCACTGGCTTATGTTTGACATATATACTTATATATCATGTCTCAGTGTAACTACCGAGGTGTTTCCCTAACAGTAGGTACCTGGGTGTTAGTTTCCTTACACCACCTACCCCTGTTCACCTAGCAGTAAGTAGGTACCTGGGTGTCAGCAGATTGGTGTGGGCCGCGTCCTGGTGGTGGATATTAAAGGTCCCCAGTGGAAATAAGCCATTTTACTGACATGGCTTCGTTGGCTTATCCTGGGTTACTAACCCTCAAAATTAATAATCACCCCAAATCTTAAAATATTGTAAATTAGAAGATATTAGTAAACAAAATCTACTTTGTAAAGTAAAAGGACACAAGTGCAACTAATGTGACATTTATTGTGGCAACGTTTCGCTCTCCAGGAGCTTTATCAAGCCATTACAAACAATGCATGGACACAGAGGGTATATAAAGGCTCAGAGTGAGGAGTAATACTAGTGAGGTACCATTTAGATGTTCACTAGTGGTAGTAGTAGTATTAGTATTAGTAGTAGTAGTAGTAGTAGTAGTAGTAGTAGTAGTAGTAGTAGTAGTAGTAGTAGTAGTAGTAGTAGTGAGAAAAGTAGTAGTAGTAATACAATATGGTAGAGCAATTAATTCGTACATGAGTAAAAGGATATAAAAGCTATTACTTGGGTAACATAAAAATAGGTTGGACAAATATAAACTGGAAAGAGGCAGCTTGTTTCAGTGTTCACTCTCTGTGCTTTGTGTAGTATAACAGGAGAGACTATGTGATGGCAGGGTTTACTGTTTTCAGGAGGATTCTTGCTAAGACATTCGGAGATGGTGAAGCTGCCGTTGTTTGTTTAATTGTATTCGAAACAGCGATCAGTGCTGATTCGAGGCACTTGCGTCTGCGGAAATTAGTTTCTTTAATCACTAATTGGGCGTCTCTGAATCAGCACTGATCGCTGTTTCGAATACAATTAAACAAAACAACGGCAGCTTCACCATCTCCGAAGTCTTAGCAAGAATCCTCCTGAAAACAGTAAACCCTGCCATTACATAGTCTCTCCTGTTATACTACACAAAGCACAGAGAGTGAACACTGAAACAAGCTGCCTCTTTCCAGTTTATATTTGTCCAACCTATTTTTATGTTACCCAAGTAATAGCTTTTATATCCTTTTACTCATGTACGAATTAATTGCTCTACCATATTGTATTACTACTACTACTTTTCTCACTACTACTACTACTACTACTACTACTACTACTACTACTACTACTACTACTACTACTACTACCACCACTAGTGAACATCTATATGGTACCTCACTAGTATTACTCCTCACTCTGAGCCTTTATATACCCTCTGTGTCCATGTATTGTTTGTAATGGCTTGATAAAGCTCCTGGAGAGCGAAACGTTGCCACAATAAGTGTCACATTAGTTGCACTTGTGTCCTTTTACTTTACATATTGTCGGTAATTCTACCAATTTTATTACAAAATCTACTTTCATTATTAACAGTATGTATATATCTTTCAGGGAGAAGTTATGACATATAAATATATATGCTAACGTCCCATATAATAATAATAATAATAATAATATAAATAATAATAATAATAATAATAATAATAATAATAATAATGTCTTTATTTACTACAAGTACATGTACAAGGTATACAGTCCTAGCTGACAACAATGACATACTACTATATAGAAACTCCCTTGTTATGCTCCGCATGTCGGCCAAATTAGGTCAGTGTCCCAGGATGCGACCCACACCAGTCGACTAACACCCAGGTACCCATTTTACTGATGGGGAACATAGACAACAGGTGGAAAGAAACACGTCCAATGTTTCTACTCTGGCTGGGAATCGAACCCAGGCCCTCGCCGTGTGAAGCGAGAGCGTTAACCACCAGGCCACCAGGTTCTAAGAAGCAAGATCACCACTCATCTAGATACCCATCTATTACACAACCCATGGCAACCGGGTTTAGAGCAGGTCGCTCCTCTCTGTCCCAGCTACTGGACCACTATGACAAGGGCCTGGATGCTCTAGAAGACAAACAAAACGCAGATGTATTATATAAAGACCTTGCAAAAGCCTTCGACAAGTGTGATCATGGTGTAATAAAGCACAAAATGTGTGATAAAGGAATAATCCGGTGGCCTGGCTGGAAAAGCTCTCGCTTCAAACACGGAGGGCCCGGGTTTGATTCCCGGCGGGATAGAAACATTTCGACCCGTTTCCTTACACCTGTTGTCCTATTCACCTAGTAGCAAGTAGGTACCTGGGTGTTAGTCGACTGGTGTGGGTCGCATCCTGGGGGACAAGATTGAGGATCCCAATGAAAATAAGACAGACAGTCCTCGTTACATACTGCCTCGCTTGGGTTATCCTGGGTGGCTAACCCTGTGGGGTTAAAAATCAAACGAAATCTTATTTTCTCTCTTCTTCTTAACAGGAACAGTTGGTAGATGGATCTATAAGTTCCTGACAAATAGAATACAAAGAGTAGTAATAAAGAGAGTAAGGTCTGAGGCTGCTACTGTGAAAAGTTCTGTTCCACAAGGCACAGTACTTGCTCCCATCTTGTTTCTCATCATCATATCTGACATAGACCAAGATGTAAGCCACAGCACCGTGTCTTCCTCTGCAGATGACACCCAAATATCTATGACAGTGTCCTCCATTGCAGACACTGTAAGTCTCCAGGTGGACATCAACCAAATCTTTAAATGGGCCGCAGAAAACAATATGAAGTTCAATGATGAGAAATTTCAATTACCCCGATATGGTAAACGTGAGGAAATTAAAATTATGTCGAAGTATAAAAAAAAAGCCAACCACACAATAGAGAGAAATACTAATGTAAAGACCTGGGAGTGATCATGTCGGAGGATCTCGCCTTCAAGGACCATAACATTGTATCAATCGCATCTGCTAGAAAAATGACAGGATGGATAATGAGAACCTTCAGAACTAGGGTGTGATGTAGTTCAGCTGGGCTTGTGAGGTCTCTGGGGAGACCTAATTTAACCAATTGTATGGTCACACCTTGCCTTGGCAAACGTCTGTAGCCACGCCCACGTCTGAGGTCTTTTCTTCTTGACGGCGTCAGACCTAGGCGTCAGGTCGTACACGTGGTTGTGGAGGGTGCTTGGACCACCATAAAAGCCCAAGGAAGAGCATGATCAGCAGATTCGAGCGGAGCTGCTGCTGGGGTGCAGAGCTCCTGAGCAGAGACTTCGAGCGGAGCTGCTGCTGGGGTGTAGGGCTCGGGAGAAGGCTGCTGAAGTCTCTGGAGGAGACCTGTTGGAGACATTGAGCAGAGTACTGGCTTGGAGCAGTACTCGTGCTGTGTAGGTCTTGGGACCTGGGGCTTAGTTCCTGTAGTGAACTGTCCTCTGTGCTATATTGTAAGTTATATTCATTTTGGTCAAGTTGATTGTGTTCCCTGTCTCACTGCTTATACATACCATCCCATTTATCTAAACCAATGATGTACTCCTGTTCCCAAATATATTATTGTACAAGGACTTAATAATAAACTGTGTTTGAGTAGAATAGCAATATTCACGGTCCCCGTTATTTGCTATTTTATTCATTATTTTATTTCATGTAGTGAGAGGGAGTGTAGTGTGGTGGGTAGAGTAATGAGAGGTGAAGTTGTAGTCACCAGTGACCTCATATTACCTATCTCCGCACAAATCCCTCCTACTGCCTCGGCTGTCCCCTACCTACTGACTCCCTCCGCTTACCCCCATATTCCCCTAATCATTACCCCGCTACATGACATGGTGTCTAAGCGGTGGTGGTTCTTATTATTTTTATAGTAGGAACCAGTCCCGTGTGCCTTATTTTTGACTGCTCGGTTATACTTGTTATGCTACCATTTGCTACCACTTTTTTTTTTCTTGTGTGTGTAAAATCTAAAGTGAATATATGTATGATATTTAATCCTAGTGACCTTAACTGTCCCTTTTTTTACGGTGGGTCTAAATAATTGTTTGGGGGTAATATTATATTTGGTGGATTGGTTGTTGGTTTTGAGATAAATGGTGGAGAATATCAGTATTTGGGTGAGACTTTTGGGGGAAGCAATTTCTGGGCCGAAATTGAATATTTACAGAGGAATGAGAAGTCACCCAGCCCGCCTTGGAAGACTTACCCACAACTGTCACCCATTGAAGAGTTGCCTATGATTGCTGTCCACCTGATGTGCCCAGTCACCCAGCTGATATGCCCAGTCACCCAGCTGATGTGCCCCAGTAGATGTATTGCTGCCCTGGTCTGTCATCCAGTGTAGTGGGTGTCTGTCTGCGTCACCCAGCCTCTGTGACCATCACCCACGGACCGCCAGTTACCCGCAGTTGCCAGGGATGGGTGACCGCACCTGCTGTTGATGACCTGAAAAGTGACCTCCCCTCACCCCAAAACGACCATTGCCTGCTACTGCTGAGTGGGGCTGCGTAGCTGTCTGCTATGCTGTGGCCGTGCTGTGATGCGTCTGCTAGCTTGCCGTGCTGTGATGCTGCCCTGCTATCTGTGGCCGTGCGTGTCTGCTTGATAGGGCCCCTTGCTATATTTTGAGATGCTGCGGCCGTGCTGTGAGCGGGACCGGGGGCTGCGATGCTGTGGCCGTGCTTGTGCTGCTGTGTAGGGGCCGTGCTTGATCTGCGATGCTGCCTACTAAAAGGGGAGGAAGGCGGTGATGTGCATGGTGTGTGAGGGATTCTGGCTGATGTGCCGGGACGGGAAAATCTATATAAAGGAGCTGCCTCCTCGGAGATGTGGAAGGACGGACCAAAATAGGACTCCAGCTGCGGGACCACCGCATCAAGGGGGTTGGAGGTGTACCTCCCTTGCTGGTCGACCTGTACACTGGTATGGGGGATGTCCTGCCAGCCATGAAAAAATTGAGAGTTGTGATGTCCCCAGCCTACTTTGACTTGCCAGAAGGGGGTTAGTGTTACCTTGAAAAATAAAGTGCCCTTGAATACGGTAAAATGTTTATGCCGCCTTGTTTTATAAACCCATGAATCCTATATGCATAGGAAAGGAGGGTCTTAGCTGCGATGCCTGCCCTGTCCATTTTCATATGTTGTAGTGTGCATGTGAATGGCCGAAAATGCACCTTGGGGGGTTAAAAGTGGCCCATTGCAGTTACTTGAAAGAAGCAACCCGTTGGAGCAGTTTTCCCACGCCAAAAGCCTAGAGAGGTTTGGGCCCCAGGGGAAAACGTCGGGGTTGACTAGCTTGGCTGTCATTTCTAGTAAAAAAGTGGGGAAAATACGGGACCCGAATTTGGGTTTTTAAGGAAAATGATGGTAAGGGAGGTTTGGGGCACCAAGACAACTTTTATCTGGTCAACTGCGAGGCTACTGATTATACGCCTTGGGGTGTGAAAGGTGAGGGAAATATATTTGGGGAAAATTTTTAGAAATTATGTATAAATTTTGTCTTTGTATTGAAATAAATTTAAGGGGTTAGGATTAAAATGTCTAATAACAAAGGGACAAATTTCCATTCTCAATTTTTAAAAATTTGGGGGAAAAAGGGGATTGATGTAGTTCAGCGGGGTTTTTGGAGGTCCTGGGGAGACCAAATTTTAAAAACCTTTGAAAGGTCCACCTTCCTTTGGGCAAACGCTGTACCCGCCCACGTCTGAGTTTTTTCTTTTTGACGGCGTCAGACCTGGGGCGTCAGGTCGAACGTGTTGTGGGGGGTGCTTGGGGACCACCAAAAAGCCCAAGAAGAGCAGATCACAATTCGAGCAGAGCTCTGCGGGGGTGCAAGTCCTGAGCAGAGATTTTCGAGGGGAGCTGCTCTGGGGGTGCGGGGGCTGGGGAGAAGCTGCTGAAGTCTCGGAGTAGACTTTGGAACGGGGCAGAGTACGGTTTGGGAGCAGTACCTGCTGTTGGGTCTTGGGACCGGGGCTTTTTCCCCTGAGTGAACTGCCCCTTTTGTGCTATATTGTAAGTTATATTCATTTTCGTCAAGTTATTTTTTCCCCTGTCTCACTGCTTATTGACCACCCCATTTATCTAAACCCCAAGATTACTCCTGTTCCCAAATATATTTTTTGTACAAACTTAATAATAAACTGTTTTTGAGTAAATAGTAATTTTCACTGTCCCTTTATTTATTTTTTTCCTTTTTTTATTTTTAGTTAAAGTAAGGGCGCCACTACAAATAAAAGAAAACACAAAAAGGGGTTGAGGACCCAAAATGCCAACGCCCCTGGCATACAAAAGGGGGATTCCAATAACCCCGGCTTCTTAAAAAAAGGTTCTGGACGGGCACCTAAAGTCAGTACCTACCACTGAGTTATTTAAGGCCCCGGGTTTACAACCCTGATCCACCATGAGGGGTGGCACAGACGGGCTGCGGGGGCGTTGACCCCCGAACCTCTCTCCAGGGAAAAACCCCGGATTACTGACATTATAATAATTTTGGATATTATTTTCTTTTAAATTTTTTCAATTTTTTTGAAATTTTTATAAACATTTGATGTTTGGGTGGTCCAAACCTTGATGTTTGGTGGTCCAACGTTTTATGTTTGGGGTCCAACGTTTTTTTGGGGGGCCAGACTTATGTTTGGGGTCCAACGTTGATGTTTTGGGGGTTTTAGACGTTGATTTTGGGGGGTCCAACTTGATTTTTGGGGGTTCAGACGTTGATGTTTGGGGTCCCGACATTTAGTTTTGGGGGTTCAGACGTTGATGTTTTTGGGGGCCAACATTGAAGTTTGGGGGCCAACTTGATTTTTTTGTTTCCCGACATTGTGTTTGGTGGGGCCAGACTTGTGTTTGGTGGGTTTAACGTTGATGTTTTGGGTCCAGACGTGATTTTGGTGGTTTTGACGTTGATGTTTTGGGGTTTAGACGTTTTATGTTTGGTGTCCAGACTTGATTTTGGTGGTCCGACGTTGATGTTTTGGGGGTTCGACTTGATGTTTGGTGGTCCAGACGTTGATTTTTTGGTGGGTTTAGACGTTATGTTTTTTGGTTCAAAGTTTATGTTTGGTGGCCAACTTTATGTGGGTGGTCCAACGTTTTTGTTTTTTGTCCAGACGTTATTTTAGGTCCAACGTTGAGTTTGGGGTTCAGACTTGATGTTTGGGGGTTTTAGACGTTTTATGTGTTGTCCAAAGTTGATGTTTGGGGGTTTTAGACGTTGATTTTGGTGGGCCAGACGTTGATTTTGGGGGTCCAGACGTTTTTGTGTGGTGGGCCAACTTGATGTTTATGGGCCAGACGTTGATGTGGGTGGGCCAAGTGATGTTTGGGGGGGCCAAAGTTGATTTTAGTGGGCCAAATTGATTTTGGGGTTCAGACTTTATGTTTGGTGGTTCAGACGTTGATGTGTGGGGGGTCCAGACGTTGATGTTTGGTGGTCCAGACGTTGTTTTAGTGGTCCAACGTTGATGTTTGGTGGGCCAGAGTTGATTTTGGTGGTCCAGACGTTATGTTTGGGGGTTTAGACGTTGATGTTTTGGGGGTTAACGTTGATTTTTTTGGGGGCCAGACGTTTATGTTTGGGGGTCCCAAAGTTTATGTTTTTGGGGGTCCAGACTTGATGTTTGTGGGCCAGACTTGATGTTTGGTGGTCCAACTTTTTTGTTTGGGGGCCGACGTGATGTTTTTGGGGTCCAAAAGTTGATGTTTGGGGGGTCCAGAGTTGATTTTTGGGGGTCCAAAGTTATGTTGGGGGTCCAACGTTATGTTTGGGGGTCCAGACGTTGATTTTTGGGGGGTCCCGACGTTGATGTTTGGTGGGCCAGACGTTTTTTAGTGAAATTTCTTCGATGGCTCGGAAGTAACCCTAGGGGTTTTTCTTACGGTTTTTTCCCACTTCCGGGCTCTCCTTCACCTCTACCAAGTGAAATTTCGCACCTTTATAATCCCCTGACCTCACCCTCGACCCCCCTCACCCCCCCCCGCGCCCCCCCGCGCCCCGCCCGCGCCCGTGCCCCCCACCCCCTGCCCGCGCCCGCGCGCCTGCACCATGTCCTGCCCACCCTGCCCCCGCCCCCCAACGCCCACGACCCCCCGCAGAGCCTTTTGCAGCCGTCCGGACGCCCCCCTCACTGAGTTTTTTTTTTTCCCATTTTTTTCAATTTTTTTTTAAATTTTAATTTTTGTGCTCCTCATCTCCTCGGCAACCCCCTCCCCCCACCCTCCTATCACCCCTTCCCCCAAACCTCCCACCACCCACTTTCCCTCTCCCATACCCCAAGCCCAAAATTCCTGCTTTCCTCTCCCTTGCATCAAACCTTCCCCCCCACATGAACCCCTAAACCCAAAATTCCGCTCCCTTTCCTTGGGTCAATTTTTTCTCGATTCGAATACAAAGATTTTCCCCCCACTTCCTTGATCAAATTTTTTGGGCTATCGGGCTAAAAAAGTAACTTTCCCCTTAAACGATTAACATGAAGAGTCACTCCACCGTGTTTACTCAGCAGTCAGTGACGCCGTGATAACCTCACTCAGTCACAACAGACTGGTCAAGGTGATCACTCTGTGTCTCCTTTTTAAATTAAAATCAACTAAGTTTTCTTTTCTCTGTTAACTTAAATAAGTTTAAAATAAGAAAACATAATATTTTCCATTTTAAAGATTTCATTTTCTACATTACAAGACTTCTCACTAATACACATTTTCACTCTTAACTCAGAATAACCCAGATAATTCCTCAGTTTCCTTAATACCCAAAAAAAAATCCACAATTTTTTTCATAATACAACAAAAGATTTACTTGTCCCGTCTCCTCAAGTGTAAACACTGAGACTGGCAACGACGCCCACCAGTCTTATCTGAAATTTACCCTCACATTAAAAACCAGGTCCGTCCCCACGAGTAACCTTCTCTTCCTTTTA
>NW_026472276.1:0-29837 GCF_026875155.1 Cherax quadricarinatus
CCATCCCCCCCCAATGAAAAGCAGGGGGTGTCCTACACGTTAAGAGACCCTACAATAAGTGTCAGGGGCCCCCAGACGTTCAACTGCCTCCACACACATAAGGGGGTTACCAACAGACCCCCCGGGGTCTTTAAGCTTGGGGACTGGACAACACCCAAATCGTTTCCCATCGCCGGGCTTTTGGCTCGTACGTTGGTTTTGCGTGCAGCCAGCGGAACAGCCTGGTGATCAGGGCTATCCCCAGGAGGGGGTCACAACCGGGCCCGGGGCGTTGACCCCCCAAACCCTCCAGGTAAATAGGGGAAACCCCATCAGAATTTTAGGAACTAAAAAATATCACGAAATACGAAAAAAAATTTGCAAAATCAAAGAAACCCCCAACCCCACCAACAGAAAAGCAAAAAAACCATTATTTTTCTCCACATGGACAAAACCTTGCCAAAAAAATCCCCCCTCAGATACCCCACCAAATGACTACCTCACCCCGGGAACTACCCAACACACTGTTCCTAGCTCCGACAACCCATACATTCCCCCTTTTTATCAACACACTAAAAAACAAGGCAGGAGATTTAAATACCTTACCACCCTTTATATACAAAAAAGTGTCACAAGTGCTATCACCAATCATTGCAACACTCTTTAACAAATCCATTGAATCCTCCACCTTCCCTACAGTACTCAAAATAGCAAGGGTCACCCCGATCCACAAAGGAGGAGACCAAACAGAGTTGAATAACTATAGGCCAATATCCAACTTACACCCTCTCTCAAAAATCTTCGAAAAATTAATTCATAAACGAATCGACCGTTCGTCATTGTAGGAGTGCCAGCAGTCACCGGCTCTTCAACACGCAAGTTATACTTTTGTATCAATCAAATCACATATTACTCGGGTAGATAATTTCCAGTAGATCCTTCATGTGTTAGCTCAATCACCGACTCAGTATGGTTTAAATAAGTGACCCACTGATCAGATCAGATAGACTGGTCCAAACCCTTGACTGGTCCGAACCCTTGACTGGTCCGAACCCTGGACTGGTTTCAAACGGTTTCGTTGTGCACCACCTAGCAGGTTATTAATAGAATATTCAAGAGGTTGCTAGTAGAATTGCAGTAAATCAACCATTCAAATCATTATGAAGCTGTGTGTAGTCTGTGGTCAGTCAAACAAACGGGCTTCCACATGCATAAATTGTCAATTTCTGTGGAAATTGGTGTCACGCCCCTTGTGCAGATATCCAAGAACTAGCTACAAGCAGTATTAAAACAGGGAAGTGTTTTGGTATGCCCAAATGAGATAAATCTGTGGACTAAAATCACAAGGGTATTAAAAGAGGTCAACATCAAAGCTGCTTTCATAGAAAACCTGGAAGCTTTCTACAACAGATGGGAACATAAAAAGTCGGCTGAATGGTACTGCCCTTGATACTGCCATGTAGTCAGAAACTGTAAGGCTGGAGATGATGTCCTGGTAGTCAGTAAATGGGGGCTGATAGCGCTGTCCTGGGAGACAGTAAACGGGGAAGCTGGAGGTGCTGTCCTGGGAGACAGTAATGGTGAAGCTGGAGGTGCTGCCTGGGGGACAGTAATGGTGAAGCTGGAGAAAGCTGTCCGGGAACAGTAATGGGGGAAACTGGAGATTGCTGTCCTGGAGACAGTAATGGGGAAGCTGAGATTTGTCCAGGGAGTCGGGAATTATACGCAGGAAGGAATACATAAAAGACCGCATAGGGCAGACCCATAGTGGGGAAAACAAGTGTACCCAAAGAAAAATAAAACCAATATTCAAACTAAAATACCGCAGAAATAGCAAACAAAGACTCCACAGCAATAGTGAATATATTACCAAAAAACCCAAATGTGGGAGCTCCATTTTTGGGGCGGGGAGGATAAAAGTAAGACGGGGAAACATGCACCAACGGGAATACAGACACAAAAACCCCAAAGGCAAACGGAAACCAAGCCGTGCACCTTGCACCGTTCTGCTGGGATGGGGAAATCTGGAAAAAAAGATGGGGCTCAACTTGACCCCCCTAGGAAATGCCATGCCCCTAGACAAAAGGGAAAAAGCAAACTCCCTTCCCGTAAGCTTTTTCACCCTGAACGTGTACCTCTTCATACAGAAAGACTGTGCTATAACTTAAAAAAGCCAGGGATACCATCTAAAGGGAAAAAAATAAAAAAAATCCACCCTGGGGAAAAACCCGGGGAGCCACAGCCCTCAAAGGGGGAAAGGTTTTTAGTGCCCGGGAAAGGAAAAAAACTGGCGGAAATGGCAGAAAACGTACACCAAATCCAGCATTCCTGGGTGGAACCCAGTCGATGGCCTCCACTCCAAACCGCAGATCGATACTAATCCGGAAAAAAAAAACCCCCCCGTACCAACAAAACCACCATCCATAACATTCTTCTTTGCAAATATACAGGGTCTAAAGCCAGCAACAAACAAAAAAAACCCTTTTATCCTGGGCTGCTTGCAGAGGCAAAGCAATGTTCGCGGCTTTTCACTAGACCCACAAAGGTCACTTGGCAAAGAAATATGGATCCCAGTTTACAACCAATACAGATTGAAGATAACAGGGAAAAGGGGGGGGGTTGGGCCCTTACATTGCAGAGTCACTTTTTTGCACAGAACTGCAAACCTCAAAGATTAGTGGAAGTTTTAGCAGTAAAGGGCAGAACCAAAACCTATCATTTTGATAGTCTACAAAACCTCCGGATGCAACATCCCACAATTCCCCGAACAGCTGTTAAAAAAAGACCACGTCTGGAAAACCTTTCCCCTCCTGCACCCAAAATCTTGCTCCTGGGGGTTTTAACTTAAGGCACCAAAATGGAGGAATATAGCAATAAATTGTTGCAGTAATAACACCCGGGGCACCTGATGAAAACCACACTCACCAGTTTTAAACTCTCACAAAATCAATTTAAACCACAAAATAGAGCCCACTAGACTGGAGAATACACTAACCTCATTTCACTAACAAAGATACTGATAAGAAAAATCACCTACAAAAAAATAACTCAGATCACAACATAATTGAGGGTTTAGTCATGTATGCGGGAGCCCCCAACCCACATAAAGAGATTTGTCACAGGGAGCATTCACCAAATTCAACTTCAATAACAAAAACATAAAGTGGGGCCAAGTAAACCAAGTCCTAACCGATATAAGCTGGAAGATATACTAAGCAACACAGACCCCAACTTATGCCTAGAACAGATTAACTCGGTAGCACTCGATGTATGCACAAGGCTTATTCCTCTAAGAAAAAGGAGGAGTAGATGTAAAACAGAAAGAGACAGGCGCTCCCTTTACAGGCGACGGAAAAGAATAACAGAGCGGCTAAAAGAGGTCAATATATCTGAAATGCGTAGGGAGGGCACTGGTCAGAGAAATAGCAAGCATCGAACTTAAGCTAAAAGAATCCTTTAGGAGTCAGGAATCGCGGGAAGAACTAAAAGCCATAAATGAAATCGAAAGAAACCCAAAGTATTTCTTCTCCTATGCCAAATCAAAAATCGAGAACAACGTCCAGTATTGGGCCCCTACTTAAACAAGATGGGTCCTACACAGATGACAACAAGGAAATGAGTGAGCTACTCAAGTCCCAATATGACTCAGTTTTTAGCAAGCCGCTAACCAGACTGAGAGTCGAAGATCAAAATGAATTTTTTATGAGAGAGCCACAAAATTTGATTAACACAAGCCTATCCGATGTTATCCTGACGCCAAATGACTTCGAACAGGCGATAAATGACATGCCATGCACTCTGCCCCAGGGCCAGACTCATGGAACTCTGTGTTCATCAAGAACTGCAAGAAGCCCTATCACGAGCCTTTTCCATCCTATGGAGAGGGAGCATGGACACGGGGGTCGTCCCACAGTTACTAAAAACAACAGACATAGCCCCACTCCACAAAGGGGGCAGTAAAGCAACAGCAAAGAACTACAGACCAATAGCACTAACATCCCAATCAAAAAAAATTCGGGGGAAGGGGGAAAACCTTTAAAAAGGAAGGAAAACCCCTTTAAAAAAACCCTCTTTTCAAACCCATTTTCAACATGGTTTGCCTGCCCGCCCTTTGCGGCCAAAAATTGGAACTAGAAAAATTAAAAGAATTTTAGGGCCAAAAAAAAAAAAATTAAATTATACGGGGTTTTGGGCCCAAAAGACCTAACGCCAAGGGTGGTTCCCGGGGGTTAACCCCGGGGGCACAAAATCCGTTCCCAAAAGGAAAACAGAAAAGGGAAAAAGCGGAACATAAATCCCCCAAAAAAACATTCACTAGATTTAAGCCGCAACAATAATTTCCAGGGCCCGGAGAAAATTTGTTCCCCAGCACAATGGGGGTTTCCCAACAACCCTCACCCTTAACCCCGGCATAAAAGCCCCAAAGTCAGCCACAGCCCTTGTCTTTTTTTGCGTTGCACCACCCAAACCGGCTAAACCAGGTCTTCCGCCGGGACCGGGCCAAACCCCCGGCGGGCCCCCCCCAAAATTTTTCCCCGGGTTCCCGGGAAAAACCCCTTTTTAAAATTAAACCCCGGGAAATTTTTCATTCCCAATAAAAAACTAAGGAAAATTTTTAAAAACCTTCTTAGAACAAAAAAAATTCTGGAAAAAAAAACCCCGGGAAAACCCCAACGTAAAGTTTTTGGATGGTCATTTTCCAGGATTCTCCCCAAAAAAGGAACCCCCTTTTAAAAGGGATCCTCAAAACCCTGCTCCCCAAAAACGGAAAAAGGATGAAATGGGAACTTTTCCCAACCCCTTAAAAGGGGGCCAAGGGGAAGTTCCTTTGGTCCTTTTCCCCTATAAAAAACCCTAAATTTTGTTTGCAAACTAAACCCCCACCTTTTCAAAGGCATAAACCCCCCCCCGACCCTAAAAATTTGTAAAAGAATTACAGGGGCCAAAACCGGGAGATAAAAAACACCTCAAAATTAAACCCTTAAGGTTTTAACCTAATTCCCTTTAAAAAGGGGGGGAAAAAATTTCATATTAAAACAACCGGGGAAAATTCCTAGGGGGGCCCCCTTGAAAAACCAAACTTTCAAAAAACAAAAAAATTTTCCAAAACAAAACTACAAAAGAAAAGACTTGGCAAGCAGCCCTCCCCCCAAATACCCCCCCCGGGGCCCCCCCCCCCCCCCCCCCCCCCCCCCAACCCCCCCCCAACCCCCCCAAAAAAAATAAATTTTTCCCAAACAACCCCAAATTTAATTTGTCAGGGGCCGAAACCAAAAAAGGTAACCACCCAGCCCTGTTCCCCAAAATTTGGTTTTGAAACAAACCTCCTTTTACCTGTTTTTCCCCCAGGAGGATTTTCTCAAGGGGCCCCCGGGGGCCCGTTGACCCCCCGGGGAACCCATCCCGGGTTTTTCCTCCAGGAAACCCAAATTTTAATCCCCCGGGGAAAAACAACTACACCCCGCCATTTAAAATCGGGGCCTTTAAACCCCCTTTTAAGGGTTGCTAATTAACACTCCCCCTAAACTTATTTATGGCCTTTAAAAAAAAAAAGAATCCCCTTGGGGGACTTCTTGAATTTTTTCCTTTTTGGGGGCTTTTTTAAAAGTTTTAACCCATTTTTTTCCCAGGTAAAAAATTTTTCCCCCTTTGGGTTTAAAAAGGGGGTTTAAAACCTAAAGGGCCTCCCAGAAAAAAGGTTTTTTCCCCAAAAAGGGGAAAACTCTTGAAACCTTAAAAATTTTCCCCAAGGGAATTTCCCTTTCCCCTTTCTTTTTCAGCTATACCAAAAAAATGACCAAAACCCAAAGGGGCTTCCCCCCAATTTTTTCTCAAACCCACCTTTATTTTTGGCAGAATGAATACTTTAGGTTTTTTCCCCCCACCCACCCGGGCACGGGTGCCCTTTTTGGGTTTGGCCAAAATTTTTTACGAAAAATTAATTCCTAACCTTTAAAGAAAAAACTAACAAACTTAACCCCCCTAAAAAATTTTGACCCCTACCTTCATTCCTTTTGGAAACACGCTAAAATTTTCCCCTTAACTTTAAAGGGAAAACGGGGGGCACCCTTTCAACAAAGTAAAAAAGAGGGAAAATTCCTGGCCCTTGTAAAAAAACTTTTTCATACCCTTTTTCCCAACCCCTTTTTTCGAAAAATTTTTCCCAAAACCGGGGTTTTTCCAAACGGGAAGGGTCCAATCCCAGGTCACCCTGCCCAAATTTTTCCTCTATTTTTCCCCCCCAAATTTTTTTCCCTAGGGGAATTTGGCCTTGCCCCAAACCAAGTAACCCAACCAAGACCACTAAAACCCCAAAAAGGCCCCGGGGTTTTTAAATGTTTTCAAATTCCCCCCTTTTTTATGGGACCCTTTTCCAAAATTTTTAAATAATTTAAAAAATTTCACCTTTCAAACTCCCCCTTTTAGGGGGCCTATTTTTTTTTTTTTTTAGAAACTTAACCCCCCTGTATTCCCCCCCCAAAAAACCTCTTCCTTCCCAATTTTTAACGCACAGAAAATAACCCGGCACAGGTTTTCATTTTATGCCTTTAAACCTTTTCTAAAACACTATTTTTAAAACCCAAAAAGGGGCCCCAAAAAAAGGGTTTTTTAAATTTTGGATTTATGGGAAACCTGTAAAAAAAAAAAGCAAAAGGGTTTAAAAATTCAACCCCTTTTTCCGTTCACTTTAACCCAAAAACCCAAAAAAATCTTGTTCTAAATTTATTTTATGAAAAAAAATTTTTGGGTTTCTTTCAAAATTTAAAAACAAAAAAAATTTTTTCCCCGGACCCAACCCCCAAAAATTTTTATTTTTAAAAATCCACTACCTCCCAAATTTCCCCTCGTTTTTGAATTAAACCCTTTTTTGCCCCTGACCTTTCCTTGAAAAACCCTTTCTTTTATTTTTTATTTTTGTTTTAAAAATGTTTTAAAATCACCATTTTTTAAATCTTGTTGGGAAAATTTTTCTTTTTTAATTTTCCCACCCCGAAATGGTTGGGGATTTTTTAAAATTGGTCCCCATGTTTTTTTATTGAAATTTTTTGGGTAATTCTTTGTGTGCTAAAATTTTTTTTTAAAAAAAATTTTTAAAATAAAAAAATAAAAAAACACCATTTTTAACGCCCAATTTCTCCCGGGCCATTTTAAACTCTTTTACCCCCCCCCTAAAACCCCCAAACCCACAACGCTTACCCAAACCCGGAAAATAAATCAAAATTTCTTTTAATTAATTTTAAAAATTTTCAAGCCCCTAAAAGGGCCCTTAAAAAATTTAAAAAATTATTTTAAAAAAACCTCCCCAATAATTCAAGTTTTTGAAAAACACTTCCCCCCAAAACCAAATTTTAAATACGAATAGCGGCCCCCTTTAAAAAGGGTATACTTAAATTTTCTCAAAAATTAACAAAAAAAATGAAATGGGGCCAAATAACTTTTTTTTTTAAAATCACACCTGAAAATACCCTTTAAAACTTTACAACAACTAAACCCCTGATGGAAAACCCATTTCAATTTACGAACAAAAACACTGTTTTAATAGCTTTTTAACTTAATTAAAATCCCCCCCTTTTGGGGAGCAAATAAATTTTTTCCAATCCCACGGGGGTTTTTTGCCCCAATTTTTAAATTTTTAATAAAAATAAATTAAAAAAAAATAAAATAACATTCCCCCAAAATTTCCCCCCAAAGCTAATTTAAATCCCTTCCTCCCCCCCTTTAACCTGGTAAAACATTCCTAAATTAACACAACCCCAACAAAATTTGTTGAGAATAACTTTCCCCTCCAAAAACACGTTATGAAATAAAATTATTTTTAAAAACAACTAAAATTTTGGAATTACAATAACTTTCATTCAAAAACCCCTAAAACACGGGTGAAAGAAAATAACATTCATTTACACAACTAACACGGGTGATAAAGCAATAACTTCATTTCCCAAAAACAAAATTAAAGGGAGCAAAAACTTTCCACTACACAACTCACACTGGTGAGACAAAAACATTAAAAAAACAAAAAACCCACGGGTAAGGGGCAATAACATTCAATACACAAAAAAAACACTGGTGATGAGAAAAAAACTTTTCACTACACAACTCACACGGGTGTTTAGAAAATAACAATGCACAACCAACTAAAAATTTGGTGAAGAGCAATAACTTTTCACTACAAAAATAACACTGGTGATGAAAAATAACTTTCCCCCTACACAACTCCACGGGTGATAGCAAAACATTCCCTACACAACTAACACTAAAAAAATGAGCAATAACATTCACTAACAACTAACACGGGTGAGAGCAAAAAACTTTCACTACCCAAACTAACACGGGTGATGAGCAAAACTTTCACTCCCAACTAACACGGGTGATGAGCAATAACATTCCCTACACAACTAACCTGAAAGGATCAATAACTTTCACTACACAACTCACACTTGTGATGAGCAATAAAAATTTCCACTAAAACAAAAAAACACGGGTTGATGAGCAATAACATTCACTACCCCAACAAAAACACGTGATGAGCAATAACATTCACTCAAAACCTCACACTGTTTTATGACAAAAACTTTTCCACTACACAACCTCACTGATAAAGGGGCAATAAAAATTCACTACAAAAACTACCCGGGTTAAGGGACAATAACTTTCACTCACAACTCACACTGATGATGACAATAAAAATTCACTACCAACTAACATTTGGTGATGAGAAAATAACATTCACAAACAAAAACTAACCTGATAAAGGGGCAATAACTTTCCCACTACAAAACTAACACTGAGGGATGACAATAACATTCACTACACAACTAACACGGGTGATGGGGCAATAACATTCACAAACACAACCCCTCACACGTTTAAAGAGCAATAACTTTTCCCTAACAACTAACACTGATGAGGGACCCAATAACATTAAACTACACAACTAACACTGATGAAGAAAATTTAACTTTCACTACACAATAACACTGGTGATGAGAAAAACCCTTTTCACTACAAACTCCAACGGGAAGAGACAATAACTTTCACAAACACAACTAACACTGATGAAGAGCAAAAACCCTTCACTACACAACTAAAAACACTGAGATGACAAAAAACATTCCCCTACACAACTAACCCCCGGGGGTGATAAACAAAAACCCTTTCACTACACAACTCCCCCACAGAAGAGGCAATAAAAACCCATTTAAAACAACTAACACTAAAGATAAGCAATAAAAATTCCCACAAACAAAACTAACACTGATGATGAGCAATAACATTCACTACACAACTAAACTGGTGAGAGCAATAACATTCACTACACAAAAAAACACTGGGGATGACAATAAAAACACTACACAACCCCACACTGTTAAAGACAAAAAAAAAACCAATTCCTCACAACTAACACTGATGAGGGCAATAACATTCACTACACAACTAACATTTGATGAGGGAGCAATAAAAAATTCACACACAACTCACACTGGGGATGACATAACTTTTCACTACAAACCCAAACACTGATAATGAGCAAAAACATTCACAACACAACTAACACTGAGATGAAAAATAACATTCACTACACAACCACACTGATAAAGCCCTTTTAACCCATTCCTACACAACACACACGTGATGAGCAATAACATTCCCTACAAAACCCTAAAAACTGTGATGGGGAAAATAACATTCACCCTACACAACTAACACTGATGTTTGGACAAAAAACCCATTCACACAAACTAACACGGGTGAGAGCAATAAACATTCACTACAAAAACCAACACTGATGATAGCAATAACATTCACTCCACAACTAACACTGATGATGAGAAAAAACTTTCACTACACAACTCCCCACTGATGATGACCAATAACATTCCCCTACACAACTAACACGGGTAAATGAGCAATAACTTTCACTACAAAACCTCACACTGATAATAAAGCAATAACATTCACTACCAACTAACATAGGGAAGATGACCAAAACCCTTCCAATACACAACTCACACTAATAAAGAGCAATAACATTCACAACACAACTAACACGGGAAAAATGAGAAATAAAAATTCACTACAAAACCAAACACGGTGATGAGCAAAAACATTCCACACAACTAACACTGGTGATGGGGAAATTAAAAAATTCCCCTACACAACTCACACTGATGATGAGCAATAAATTCACAACACAACTAACACGGTGATGACTAACATTCACTACACAACTAAAAACCAAAGTGACAAAACATTCACTAAAACAACTAACACGATGATAAACAATAACATTCACTACACAACTAAACACTGATGATGAGCAAAAACCATTCACAACTACACAAAAAACACTTTTGATGAGCAATAACATTCCCTACAAAAACTCACACGATGATGGGGAAATAACTTTCACTACACAACTAACACTGATGATGAGCAATAACTTTTCCACCCCACAACAAACCACTTGATGACAATAACATTCACTACAAAACCTAACACGGGTGAGGGCCCCAATAACATTCACTACACAACAACACTGGTGATGAGCAATAACATTCACTACAAAACCCAAACACTGTGATAAACCTAACTTTTCCTACAAAACTCACCTGATATGAGCAAAAAATTCACTACACAAAAACACTGGGATGAGCAAAAACATTAAACTACACAACAAACCGAATAAGCAAAAACTTTAAAGAAAATTAAAATAAAATGACAAAACTTACAACCCCTTTTTCACACGTTGTTACAATAACACAAAAAAAACACGGTTTACAAAAATCAAAAAGGGGAACTAAATATTGCTTAACTTCCCCACCAATAAATTTTGATTTTAAAAAAATTTTTTAAGACAAACAAACATTTATAAATAAAATTCTTTTCACAAAAACACATTTTTAAAAAAATTATAAATCAAGGGGGAAAGAGCAAACCAATTTAAAAACCCCCCGGGGGGGTTTTAGTAAAGGGCATTCACAATTCAACTGGAGACAATCCAAAATTTCCCTAAACAAAAGCCCCTTCCCCAAAAATCAAAAAACCTTCCGGGGGGGAAAAAAAAATAACACAACCAATTTTACATTCTTTTTTTCAAAAAACACGCAAATTTTAAACTTCCCCTTACCCCAAAAAATTTTAAAAAAAGGGGAATTTAAATTTTTTAAACACTTAAGGGAAATATTTTTTTTATTTTTAATTTTTATTAAAGACAGAACAAAACTTATTAAAATAAAATTACAAAAAACCCTTTTTAATTATTCGGGGAAGCCAAAAACCCCAATTAAAAAACCCGGGGGGTGTAAATTAATTAACAAAATAGAAGACCAACCCCTTTTAAAAAACCCCTCCCAAACCCCGGAATTCCTTAACGTACACACAAAACCAAAAAAAAATTCTTTAAAAAAAAACCCCAATTTTTAACCCCCCCCTTTTAAAAAACCCCATTTACATTTCACCCCTTTAAAAAAACTAATTGTTAAAATTTAAAAATTATTACCGACAAAGGGAAAAACCTTTGAAAAATTAACATTCACTTTAAAATTAAAACCCAGAAAACCAAAATTCCCAATTAAACTTTAAATTAATAAAAATGAAAAAAATTCACCCCTTTCCCCCCCCAATTTAAATAAAGGAACCCCAAAAATCGGTTTCTTAAAAACATAAAATTTTAAATTTCCCCATACAAAAACCCCCAGTTCGGAATTAACTACAAACAATATTAAAAAGAACCCGAAATCTTTTACACTTTTGGAATAATACAAGAACAAGTATGGGATCTTCCCCCTTTAAAATATTAATACAAGAACAAAAAGTACCCGGATCTTACACATAAAAAATTTTAAATCCCAAAACACAGTATCGGATCTTACAAAAACCCAATAAAAAACTAACAGTGCCCCCAAATAATAAACTCCCCTTCACTTTAAACCCTGTACGAACACAAAAAAAAAATTCCTCTTTAAAAACGGGGAAACAGTTTGTCCCCTTTTACATCGTTTGCCCAAAAAATTGTACAAAATTTTTAAAAAAAAAACAACTATCAAAAAATAACTTTGGCAAAAAGCTTAATAGGCAATTAAAAAATGTCACTCCCCCGATAGATGTATAATACCATTATACAAAACCCCCCCCAAACCCCTTTTCATCTGCAAATTAAAAAATACACTCATAAAAAGTATTTTAAGTAAAAACCCATACTTTAAAAACCTTCACCCCCAATTCTCAAAAAAAATATCAAAAAAAAAAACAAAAAACCCCCTGTATCCCACAGCCAAACCTTTTAAAATCGTTTTGATAACAAGACGTGGCTGCGCTGGGGGCTTCGGGAAAACGGATTGGCCCCTGGGGGTCGGGCCATGGGGCCTTTCAGGAAGCGGCCGGGGGCCCCGGCGCAGGACTGGGCGAGGCGGGGAAACATCGGGCCGTTTTTCATCAGTCTTTTAGTCGGGTTCAGCCATCAAGGTGTGGGGTCACAACAGCTTTGTTCCCCCCCTTTTTCTGCGCTGCTGCTGCGGCCCCTCCCCAAACCGAGCTCTAAACCGGCGTGCCCGGGGTCCCTTCCGTGGAATGCGCTAAGCTGCGTGGGGGGTTTTGTAGTCCTCGGGTGGGTGAGGGGGGGAAAGGTATGGGCAATAAAAAGAGGGACAACCGCAACTGAAATTTCTTTAAAACCACCCCCGTTACAAAAAAAAAATGTTCCCAAATTAATTTTAAACATAAAATAAAAACCTTTTTAAATAATGCAAAAAGAAAAAACCCACTTAAATTACAATTGAAACAAAAGAAACAAAAAGGGAAACCCATACAAAAAGGGCATGTTTTTAATATATAAAAATTTCCCCCTTCACAAAACCCCAAAAATTTATACATCTTTGTATAGCATCTTTTAAAACAAAAGGAGAACCAGACAGACTTAGTCTTTCTTTTTCACCCATACCACAAACACACAAATACGTATAAGGCCATCACACACCTTATACACAATAATGTAGTGCAACAACACTACTTACATATTTTTTTAAAAAACCCGGGTAAAAAAACAATGTGAAAAACCCATATTTTACACAACCACCCAGACCCAACCCCAAAACCCCACACCCCAAAAAAGCATATTTGGGTTTTATTACAAAACAACCCCACACACTAACACCTAAACACACTTCCACACTCAAGAAACCCAAACCCCCCCCTACCCCCCTTACTTTTTTTAAATTAAATTTTCTTTTAAAACCTTTTAACCAAAAAAAACGATAACCTTTAGCAAAAGCTTCTCCCATCTTCCCCCATAAAAATCCTTTTTGCGACACTTATTTTTATATAATTTTACCCCTAACACCTTTTTTCCTTTCCCTACATCCACCTCCCTCATCCCCAAAATGTATAAAAAAAATCATTTACCACATAGCAACCCCCCATTCACCCCCTGCTTTACTCCCCCCCACCTATATCAAAAATTTTAAAACCCCCAACACCCCTTAAAACCCTTTCCCCCCCCACTAACCCCAACCCACCCTACTTAACCAAACCCCACATCTTCTAAACAATTACAAAAATACACGGCATGAAATATAGTTTTTGGGCCGGGAAAAAACCCCTTTGGGACTCCCCACCCTCCCCTTTAAACTCCTATTAAATAAAACCAAACCCCCGAAAGGCAAGAACCCCTGAAAAAAACCAAACAAAACCCCCCTGACACTTGGTTTTACACTTAGTTGCTGAAGACATTTCCCTACAAACCCCCAAGCATACAAGGGTATGGCCCCCCCCCAAAAAAGCCGGGCCCCCACTGCCCCCCCCCCTCCCTTTTCAAAAAACCTTTTAATTTTAAACCGACCCGGGCCCTCACATCAGTAAAACTCGCAACATAGCCCCCCAAACATTAAAACCCAAACCCCCCCACCACCGTTGCCTATTTCCCTTTTGCAGTCTTTCAAACCCCCCCTCGCCCCCTTTCCCCAAAAAACCCCCCTTTTTAAATAAAAAAAAACTCAACAACGCTTCCTCAAGAGGTTTTAAAAAACCCCCCGCCCCCCCCCGGGTAACGGGAACGACACCCCCCCTCTAATTAGCCAAACACCCAAACCCATTTTCCCCCTATAATTCTGAATACTTGCAGTTGCAACAGTTTCAACCCCCACACCCCTCCCCAAAAAGAATTTGCCACCCCGTGGCCCCTAGCTTCCTATACAACAGGGGCATCGTGACTAAAAACCCTCGATTTCAAAAGTTAACGGCACTGCCCTAAAACCTCCCCCAAACTTTTCAAAACCCCCTCCACGTGTGGCCCCGAATTTGCCTCTTTGCATCCCTATCATTCGAATTTTCCTCTTTGTGCATCCCTATCAATTTGAATTTTGGGTCTTGTGCAAACCCCATTATTCGAATTTTTTCCTCTTGTGCATCCCTAACATTCCGCATGTACACTATCCCACATAAACCAAAAATTTTATCCCCACACCCAAACCCCCCCTCAAACGTCTCACCATTTATTTAAGCTATCCCCAAATCCAAATATTTGGACTTTACTACATTAAAATTTTTATCCCCGGAAAAACACCAAAAAATCTATCACCCCCTCCTTAGGAAATCCCTCACAAACCCTCACCAAGACAGTCGTACAACCCCATAAAACCCACTATAAACCCCCCCCCCTTCTCGTGCAATAAACCCAACCCCCCCTCCGGGTAATCTCCCCCCAACTGCCCTATAAAAGGGTTTTCCTTTTAAAACAAGCAAACAATATTTGCGGGCAAAGGGGATCCCCGGGCCCCAAACCCCTTTTTCCCCCCCCGTTTAAAAACTAACACCTTTGGGCTTCCCCCAAAACCGTACTCCCCAAACTTTAACCCAGAACAAAGTTTTTTCCTAAGAAACAAATTTCCCTCCCAAAACCCACCAACGCATGAAAACCCCCATAATGCATCCCTCTCCCCCTATCGTAAGCAGCTCCCCCCAAACCAAAACCAAAACACCCCCGCCCTCCTCCCCCCTATGGCCCATTTAAAAATCCTAATAACCCCTCCGGCCCCCCCCTTTTATTGACCTAACCGGTATTTTCCCAAATTTTCCTCTACAATTACTTTTCCTACATCTGTTTTATTCTGTTCCCTTAAAACCCTTTTTAAAAAACTTTAAAATTTACCGCACCTTAAACGATATTCATGGTAATCCTCTACCGTCTCTTCCACCCTTCGGCACTAAAAAAACAACCCCATACTTTTTCGCCACGGGCCATTCCCCCCCTCTTCCTTCATTACAATGAAAAAATCTGACAAAAAAACTTTTCAAAAAATTTTCCCGTTTTTAACATAGAAAAAATTAGACAACCTTTTCACACCCGGGGCCCCTTTCCAAACAGCAAAACCCGTTATGCTTTTCCAAATTTTCCCCCTTTCCCTAATTTGCCCCCCAAAAATTCCCCCAAACTGTAAACCCTCAAGCTCGCATTGCACATAAAACCCCCCCATTTCCCCTTTAAAACATCATCTTGCTTTCCCGGGGGGTTTCAACTTAAAAAGGGACCCAAAATGGAGGAATTTTAGCAAAAAAATAAATTTTTTGAGTAAAACACCGGAGGCACCTGATGAAAAAACCCCACTCACAAAAGAGCTTTAAATCTCTTTCACAAAATTCAATTTAAAACCAGAAAAAAATAGAGCCTACAAACTGGAGAATACACTAGACCCCATCTTTTACTAACAATGAAGGGCTGATTTAAAAAATTCACCATTCAAAAACAAATACTCAGATCAAACCAAAAAGAGGTTCAAAATGTATGTGCGGAGGCCCCGCCCGGGCATAATTTAGCCCCCTCACGAGGGAGCATTCCCCCAAAATTTAACTTTAATAACAAAAACAAAAATGGGACCAAGTAAAACCAAATCCTAACCCCATATAAACTGGGGAAAATATACTAAGCAAAAACAGACCACAAATTTTGCCTAGAACAGATTAACTTGGTGGCAAATCGATTTTATGCCCCAAGGCTTATTCCCAAGAAAAAAGGGGGATGATTTTAAAATAGAAAGAGACAGGGGGCTCCCCTTTAACAGGCAGGGGAAAAAAAATAACAGAGCGGGGTAAAAGAGGGCAATAAATCGAAATGCTAGGGGGGGACACTGGGCAAGAAATAGCAAATCGAACTTTTGCTAAAAGAAAACCTTTAGAGTCAGGAATCGCGGAAGAAAAAAAAAGCCATAAATGAAAACGAAATAAACCCCAAAAATATTTCTTCTCCTATCCAAAACAAAGTCAGAACAACGTCCGAAATTTGGGGGCCCCACTTAAACCCAAAAGGGCCTACACAGATGGGCAGCAAGGAAATGAGTGAGCTCCCCAAGCCCAATATACTCAATTTTTTTGCAAGCCGCCCAACCCCAAATGAATAGTCCCCTTAAAATCAAAATTAATTTTTAAGAGAGAGCCACAAAATTTGATTAACACAACCTATCCGATTTATCCGACGCCCAAAAGATTTTGAACAGGGGGAAAAAGAAAATGCCCAAGCCCCTCTTCCCCGGGCCAGACTCATGGGAAAAGGTGTTCAAACAAAAAACTGCAAGAAGCCCCTATCAAAGACCCTTTTTTCCCTCCCCAAAGGGGAGGGGGCATGGACCCTGGGGTTTGTCCCTCAGTTTCTAAAAAAAACAGACATAGCCCCACTCCACAAAGGGGGGGAGTAAAAACAACAGCCCAAAAAACTTTCAACCAATAGCACTAAATCCCTATCAAAAAAACTTTGAAAGGGGGCCCCAAGAAGCAAGATCACCACCCCTCTAGAAACCCAAACATTAACAACCCAGGGGAACATGGGGTTTAAACCCGGTCGCTCCGTCTGTCTCAACATTTGGGGTCACTAATACAAGTCCCAAATGCACTAGAAGAAAAACAGAATCAATGAAAAATATAAGACTTTGCCCAAAAGGGCCCCGCAAGTGTGGGAAACCCTGGCGTAATGGGGGCACAAAAACGTGCTAAAGGAATAAAAAGGAAAAGGTCGGTTTGAAGGGTCAATAATTTCCTCACTAACAAAAACACAGAGAGTTATTTAAAAGAGAAAAATCCGAGGGGAGCTAAAAGTGAAAAGTCTGTTCCACAAAAGGGACAGTTTCTTTTGCCCCACCCCTTGGGTTTCCCCCTCCTCATATCGACATAACAAGGATGTCAAACCCCAGCCCGTGTCCTTTCCCTTTTGGAGATGAAAACCCAAACGCTAACCTGGGCTTCCATTGCGACACTGCAAGGGACCAGGCCGGACATCAAAACCCCAAAACTTTTAGTGGGCTACAAAAAAACAATATGAATTCAAAAGATTAAAAAATTTTAATTACTCAGATATGGTAAACAAGGGAAATTTAAAACTTTTATCAGAGTACAAAACCCAAATTTTTGGGCCCCAAAATAGAGCTAACACCAATGTCAAAGACCTTTGGGGGTGATCATGTTGGAGGATCTCACCTTCAAAAGGGCCCCCAACATTGAACAACGCATCTGCAGAAAAATGACAGAAAGGATAAGAAACCTTCGAAAAATAGGGGGGGCCAAGCCCATGAGGGCACCCTTTTAGGTCACATTTCTAAACTAGGCGGAAAATTGCTGCTCACTAACACACCTTTCCCAAAGGGAGGGGAAATTTCTGACCCCAAAAATGTACAAGAACCTTCAAGGCGTGCTAAAAAGGGGACAAAAAAACCTCAATTACGGGGGCGCTTGAGGTTCATAAACCTGAATTTCCCCGGAACGCAGGCGGGGGAGATACATGATTATTTTTACCTGGAAAAACCTAGAGGGGCTAGTTTCCCGGGAAATTGCCACGGGAAAAACGCTCACATACGAAAGCCAAAAAACTTGGAGACATTTCAAAAACCCCCCCTTTAAAAGCAGGGGTGGGCACAAACACTTAAAAAGACCATACAATAAGTGTCCCGGGGCCCAACTGTTGAACTGCCTCCCCCCGCATACAAAAGGGGGGTTAAACCCAAAAACCCCGGCAGTTTTTCAAGCTGGCACGGGACCAAACACCTAAAGTCGGGTTTCTGACCCCCCGGGCGTAGCCGACCCTTGGGGTTTCTTAAGAGAAACCCTACAATAAGTGTCAGGGGGCCCAGAAATGTTGAACTGCCCCCCCACATACATAAGGGGGAATTTCCCCAAAAGACCCCCCGGGGGTCTTTAAACGGACTGGACAAGCACCTAAAGTCGGGTTTCCTTACCACCGGGCTGTGGCTCGGAAAGTTGGGTTTTTTGTGCAGCCAGCAAACAGCCTGGTTGATCAGGGTCCCGATCCACCAGAGCCTGGTCACAGACCGGGCCGCGGGGGCGTTTTACCCCCCCCAACCTCTCCAGGGAAAACCCGGTCCAGATAAACCCCCATGTTTTGGGAAGTGGGAAAAAACCATTTCCTCGAGATAAACCCCCTCAAAAACCCCCAGTCGACCTTTAATCCCCGCCCCTCCCTATACCCTCCCATCCTCAAAATGAACCCGTTTTAAACCCTCAAATTTCCCTAGCCCCTCCTTTTCTTACGCTGTCTTCCAAAAACACACGCCAAAGGCCAAACAACCCCAAAACACCCCTCCAAAACCCCCCCAAAAATCCCCGCACCATCAAATTTTTTCATTTTGCAAATCCCCTTTTTCTCTCCTTTATTCCCTCAATATTCCCACTGGATAAAAACCCTCCCACTTTTTGTAAACAAGCTCCTAACTGCCCCTCAAGATAAGATTGAAACCCCTACTTTTAAACCCATTTTTATTCCCCTTTCCCCCTAAAAGTACATAAAAAAACCTTAATACCCGATTTTGCCACTGAAGTCCCACCAACTAACCAGATCACCATTCCCAGGGGCCTCTGGGCCTTTCCCGCCCCCCCCAAAATTGTTTAAAAAACTGTCTAAATTCTTCTTTCCCCCAACAAAATTTTTCATTTTTTCCTTCCCAAAACCCCTACACCTTCGGACAACCCTCCCAACCTAAAACCACCAAAACCCCCTAAAAATTTACCCCCCGCTCTAGGGGCCCTAGGTTGTGGGTGCACACACGCTCCTGGGTTTAGAGGCCTTTCCCGGCAGATTATTTTTTTACAAGATGGGGGCAGAATACAAGAAGGTGTGTCCCCCCCACTGGGGCTTTGATTTAGTGCGGGGGGTAGTTACACCCAGCCGCACAAGGGGATTTAACCTTTTATTATTCGCGACACATACGGCAATTTCTGAACAAGATTTGCTGGAGAAGCTCAAAAAGGGGCTTGCGGATATTTTTTCCCAAACAAAGTCCAAAAGCAGTGTATGAGCGCCCCGGTGGAGAAAAAGTAAACAAGAAGGGTGTGGGGCGTTTTTAACCCCGGGAATACGAGTTCGTCCCAATTTTGTGCGTGACACCCACACTTGGGTGAAGGGAGAAACTCCCTTTTTGAAACGGGCGGGCAACTTACGGAATTTTTTTTGAACATTACGGTTCCCGTGCATCGGCAACACAGGTCCCCGGGGAAGGGGGGGAACCCGGCTTGCCCAAGGGGACGTTTAAAAACCCGAAATGAAAGCTGAGGCATTTTTCCTCCCATCGGGGATTTCCCGGGAAAACTTCCCCGGGCACAAGTGAAGGGGTATTATGCAGGGGAGCGCAAGACTTCAGGGTATGTGGGGGTTAAAGACCATATGGCCCCCCAGTGTGGGGGGCAGCAGCAACGACAGGGGTGGGGAGACAGAGGGGGGAGCGAGGGCCCCGACCCGGGGCGGGGGCCCGCAGTGGGAAAACCTGTAAAGGGCCCCGGTTTTTCCCTTGGGGGTCGAGGGGGGGAAAAGAGTTCCCGACGGGGGGTTGAGCCCCTCAAAGCCTGCAGGCTCATGGTCTCTGCCACAACACCTCACGTTTAACAAACATAAGCCGCCTGCCAATCTAACCCCCAATTTAAAACACCCCCCCTGCCCCCCCACCCGACCCTTCCCCCAAAAAATTTTTTATAATAATATTCCCCCTCATACAACGTCCTCCCAACACAAACCCTATTGCCTCTTTAAACCACTCTATCCCCCACCCCACTTCAGCCTATTTCCCTTAAAAAATTTTTCAAAAAACCCTTTTAATCAGCACACAGCAATGATATTAAACCTAAAGTCCCCCCCACCGTGTCTTGTCACTTAAACCCTTTTGGGATTAAAGCCACAACCCGATTTCCCTTTCAACCTGCCCATCCCCCCTCCCTTTTTTAAACGTATTCATTTTTTCTACTAAGAAGGGCTTTTAACACATTTCCCTTGGCTCACATAAAACTTGCAGGGCAAGCCACCAAAAATTTGGGGCCTTTTCCCGTCCATCCCCTCTAAAGCCCCCCCCTTCCCCGCCTCCCCCTTTTTTCAATTCCCCCCCCGCAATGTGGCTTCGTTTAAAAATTTTTACAGCCTGAAATCCCCTCCTCATTTATGTAGCCGGACATCGGTTTAAAAATTTTGAAAGGTTCCCCCCACAAACCCCAACAATGTAGAAATTTCTGGGGATTTTGGGCCCTCCAGCGAAATTTTGCCGATCTAAACGCCGAATGCCGAGTCCGTGGGGCCATGACCATTCTAAACGTCTTTTCAAAACGAACCCCCCCTCTTGGGCCCTTTAATTTTTTCATGAGGCCACCCTTTCCCTACTCCCCGCCGTTGTCAAGTCTACTTTAAAAGAGCGGGAAAAACCATTATCCAAAAGGCAGAAGGGCTCCCCTTTTGCCCCTGGAAATTTTTTCATTTTCCCCCCTCCAAGGAAAACTACCTCATGTTTTCCCTTTTTCCCGTGGGTTTTAAAACGTCCCCCCACTTCTGGGATCCCCTCTTCTGCAGCCAACCCCTGTGGTTTTCCCCTCTCCCATAGTCACTCCTGTAGCTAATTCTTTTCTGTTTCCCCGGGTCAGACTCCCCCACACAACTCTCAGTCTGATCTTGCTTCTTTGTGTTCCTCTCACAAACCTCAGTAACCCACGAATCTCCCAAAAGAAAAACCTCCTCCCAATCCCCCCTCTGTTCTCAAAAGTCAAAGAAAGGTCCCTTTTAAAAACCCCCCTACCCAACTTTCCCCCTCCTCATTTTCCCTTCCCGTCTCGTACCTGGTTTCCCCCCCCCCTCAAATGGCTCGTTACAAGTGTAGAAATTCACCCCCCCTTCCCCCGTACTGTACCTTTCCCCCCCTTTTCCCTCCCAAGTTTTTTTTCCTCTTCTGCCCCCCTCCCCCGGGTTTTCTGCCCCTTCTTCCCCCTTTCCCCACTTTCCAATTTCCCCCCACCCTTTCGCCCCCCCTACCTTGGGACAGAACCCTTAAAGTTCCAATCTTTACTCATCCTCCCCCTAAAAAAATTTTTCCCAAAATTTGTCTCCCCTACACCTTTTTTGAATTCTGAAACACTTTTTAAGCAATCCCCTGAATATATTGCAAGACCAAACCTCATGGGCCCTGATCCACCCTCCCCTCCCTTTTCTCTCCCCTAACCATCTGCGCAAATCCTTCCCTTTACAGCGCACCGTTCCTTCCCCGGGTTGAACCCTTTTTTCCCCTGCCTCCGCTGTGGACTTTCTAACCCTTCATTCCAAAAAAACCCTACCTGCAGATTTTTTGTATCTTTATCATTGCCCAAACATGGCCAATTTTCAGTGGAATATACGGGCCTCCCGGGTAAAAAGGGGGACTTCAAAGTTAAATCTCCCAGTTTTTTCCCCTGTCGGGTTTGCTTACAGGAACCAAAATTACATTCTGCGTTATCTTCCCCCTCTCCGGCTATAATTTATTGTATTCTTTAGATCCCTTTTTTCCCGATGGGCCCTTTAATAAAAGGGGCCCCCTTCTACCACTGATATTCCGTACCATCACTTTTTGTTCCGGAAAATTCCTTTCCTTACCAGCAGCCCTATCCAAATGCATAGTGGTATACACTCTTTCTTTATTTTCCCCCTTCCGGGCATTTTTCTTTCCCCTTTGCATCCCACGCTGGCAAAATTTATCAAAATTTGGAACCTTTACTCACACCTAACTGTTTTTAGAGAGGTTCCTTTTTCGTCCTCCATCGATGAGCTTTTTTCACCTCTTCCGTCCTCCGTTTTAAACCGCAGCTTCTCATTCAAATACCCCAAACTTCGGGCAGGCATTCTCAGAAATGCGTGCCTTGGTGGTCTCCTGCTTGTGTTCGTGCAGTACGTTTGAAACACGCTGCATGGGCCAGGTACCGGCACAATAGAACCACAGAGAGACTTCTTGATTTTAAGCAGAAGTGTGCGATCGCTCGCCGTGTCATCCATGACGCTAGACGCACTTGTTGGCAAGATTATGTCTCCCCATCACCTCTGGCTTCCTCTATGAGTGCAAGTCTGGAAAAAAGTACGAAAAAACTGAGTGGTAAATATTCTCCTGACCCACCCGGCTCCTGTTCTGCGGGATGCCGGTGTGATATAGCAAAACCCACTAGATGTTGCCAATGAAATTGGCAATCACTGTCCGTATTCTCAGGGACTCCCATCTATGCCCCTCATTTCTTTCCCCGCAAAGTCTGCCATAAGAGTTAGAACCCTTGGACTTTTCCTCTCTCAGAGAAGAACAGTATAAAGTTGCCTTTACACTTCAAGAACTGAGGCAACACTCGTCATCAGCTTGCCGATCATTCCGGCAAGCTGGGCCCGACACAATCTATTCGTATCTACAACATTTACATCAGTCAACCCTTTGCAGTCCAATTACGTCTTTAACAATCTTATTTGGGTCACAAGGAGTTCTTTCCACAGCATTGGAAATCCACCATTGTTTCTCCCTTTCCTCAAACCAGGCACTACGGGAAATGAATCCCCCACTAACGTGTCCATTGCTCTTACCGCAGTGCATTTGCAAAGTGCGATGGAAACCCTATAAATAGATGTTTGAGTGTGGTATTCAAGAGACACACCAACAGTCTATCCACTGTCTCGTCAATATGGCTTTCGTAAGGGACGCTCTACCATAGACCCCTTACTACGCTTGGATACGTATTTCGTAATGCCTTTGGGCGATAACCACTCAGTTATTGCCATAGTTTTTGACCTTGAAGAAGGCATATGACACAACTTGGAGGTATAAATTTTAGCCAAGCCCACTCCTTAGGCCTTCGAGTGCAATCTACCATCCTTCCTTAAGAACTATTTACTGACAGCATTTCGTAGTTTCGGGTAATAATGTGCTCTCCCACGGACTTATCCAAGCTGAAGGTGTTCCCCAGGGATTGTTCTGAGCACGAATCACTTTTTCCTCCTTGCTATTAATGATTTTGGCCTCTAGCCTTCAGTCAAATATTTGAGTCATCACTCTATGTGATGACTTCGGCTATTGCCTGTGCAGGCGCTGTACGTCCACCTAATTTACAGTTTCTCTTCAGCATGCAGTCGACCGTGTTTCCAATTGGGCCACCACACGTGGGTTTAAATTTTCCAGCACTAAAACCCACCAAATTACTTTCCACTAGACGCTCTGTCAGCCCGATCATCTTTGTAACCTCTATGGCTCCCCGTATCCCTGAACGTGATCAGTCAAGTTTCTGCTTACTCTTGGATCGTAGGTTATCCAGAAAACCCTCAATTACTCCTAAGGCAACTTGTCACAGCCGTCTGACCTTCTTAAAACCCTTGCTCATCTTTCAAGGGAGCTGATCGTCGAACCCTCCTTCGCCTACATTCAACCCTTATATTATCAAACTTGATTATGGTGCGCAGATCCTATTCAGAGCGCATCTCCTGCTACTCACTCTAGCCTTAACCCCATTCCATCACCAGGCTTACTTTTATGCCTTGGTGCTTTTCGCTCTTCCCCCTTTGAGAAGCCTCTATGCAAGAACGAACGTTCCATCCTCATCCGATCGTGGTCCGTGATGTCCAATGCCTTCGCTACAATGTTACGCTCTCATGATCTCCGCATCCTTCCATTTATGAATGGTCATCTGATATTAGTAGACATTCATATTTGTTCGCCCGCCCCTGTTTACTCCGTACCTTCTCTCTTCACCTTCATTCGCTCTGTCTTCTCTACATTACCAACCTTTCAAAGAACATGTACATCTCACTTTTTCCCTACCCCCCTGGGAAGTCCAGCTGTTCGAGTCTGTTTTCTTTCTCTCTCCCTTGCCGAAACCCAAACTGTCTACGGCGAGCTTCCCGCTCCTCTTTTTCCCGACCACTTTCACTCTCATTCGCTAGCCAATGCTGTGTACACATATGGCACTAAGTCTTCTGACGGCGTAGGATTCGCAGCATGAGTTTCCGGACAGCGTTGTACAAGGGCATTAACTATCTTCGGGCTAGTATTTTTATCTGCTGATTGTATGCCATCCTTACAGCACTTAACCTATTGCATCTATGCCTGTTGTCATCATATTGTGGTTGTCTCAGACTCCCTTAGTGCTTTAACAGGCTATACCAGAAATTGTGATACACCTCACCCTTAGTCCTCCGTATCAACTTTTGGGCTACTCCGCATCTTTACAACATAAAAGATTATTGTATTTTGTATGGGTCCCTGGTCATGTTGACGTACAGGCAATGAACAGGCAGACACTGCTGCGCGGTCAGCAGTACAATGACCTCCCAGTTTCAAGTAGAGGTATTCCAATTAACGGACTTTTTTGCGCAATATCTTCCCAACTTCACACCCGTTTGCAACACACGTTGGTTCTACTATGCATGGCAACAAACTACAATCTATTAAACCGAGTAGTGTTACTGGCCATCTCCTTATCACCAGTGCCGAGTTGTGAGAGTACTCTCTCCCGTCTTCGCATTGGCCATACTCGTCATACTCATGGATATCTCATGGAGAGGCACCCTGCTCCTCTCTGTAGAACTTGCAAAATTTCCATTATCCATCAGCCACATTCTGTTGGGACTGCCGCACTTTAATCAATGCAACGGAGCAATGCAGATTTACCTCTGTCGACGTCTATCCGCTCCTGCTGCTCTCTCTTTACCTTCCCATCTCGCTGATGGACCCACCTTTCAATCCGGACCACTCTCATTGACTTTTTGAACAACAACTGGACTTACTTCAACAAATTCCTGATACCTTCAGGCCTTTCTTAACTTCAATCACTTGCTACCCCTCTACCGCCCCGTACATCCCCTGCCCTTCTGTTTTCTGTAACCAAACTGATCATCCCTCCGCCCTTCGCCATCCAATACCCTCGCTACCTTCCCTACCCCTGCAGTCGCTGTATAGCCCTTTGGCTTATAGCGTCTTCTTTTTTATTATAATAGATATAATTTACCTTGAGATTTTTAACATTGCACCTTTATCATAAACCTCAACATATCTTCACATTCCACTAAGACCCTGCCACTCCACCATTTGCAGACATCTCCACATCACCTCCCCCACTCAGAAGACCCCTTTTTCCCCCCCCTACCCCAAATAATACCTCTGCTTCACATATAGTGCCTTCACCACTAGATACCTAATGCCATCAATCCCACTCCTCCCTGTCCTTACCGCAGTCATTATCACATCTTCGCCCAACTACGCCTTCCAAAACCCCACACATACCTTTAATACTCTCCTTTGTAAATTCCATATATCCTGACTCGTAAGGGATAAATTTCCGCCCACACTCCCCACACCTTACTATAAATTAGTGTATTTATCCCCACAACCTTTTTGATGCAAGGTTACGTCCCGGCCCAGAACTCCTAAGCCTACTCACGAGCTCTGTCCAATACCATTTTCTGAATTAACCCTCCTGCTCGTCCTGTGCATCGCCAAATACTAAATCCAACAAATCTTTTAGCCTTTCTACAGTTATCCACCAAACTTCTCTCCTAAGGTCCCGCTACCCAAGTGCCACCTCCAGCAACCTGATTTCTGCTTCTAACTCTCATCCCAGCAGCATTCCCAAAAAGCTCAAGTCCCATCCCACTTTACTAAATCTTCTAATCTCATTAATAAAAACAGTTTGTATCATCAACATAACCCACAATATTTCCCCAAAATCTCCACTCTCCCCTCCGTCCCCGTCCTCACCATCAACCAGAACATAGAAAGGATTCAGCTATACATGCAAACATATTTGGGAGAGCAGACACCTCCCGCCTCAAACCCCTCCATGCTTTTAGGACTCCCAACCTACAATTTACCTGTACTCCTCAACGATGCATCAGCATACAAAGTTCCCTCACCCTTCCCACAACCACCCTCCACCAAAACCCATATCCGACTCAAACTCTCAAGCAAAAATTTCACTACCACGTAATCATAAGCTCTCCTCCCATCCAAGACCTAAATAACCGCCCTTACTACTACCCTCAAGGAAAATCCCTAATCCGTCCATGACCTACCCCAATACTCTCCCCGGAACTTCCAAACTCGTCCCCCAAGTAACACGACCCCATGACCTCTTCAGTCAATTTTCCTAAGATTTTCGCCAAACCAAGTAATCTGCGCACATCAGAGATATTTGCTCGCTAAGCACTCAAAAACTCTTCCCCCCCTCAGCTTTGGCACCAAAACTATGACACCCGTACTTTGGTGATTTGGCCAACTTCCCACTATTAACATATGATCCATACCCCAACAAAGCACTGCCTAATAACCCTCCAATGAGCTCAATAAAAAAATCATTTGGAATATAACCATCTATCCCCGGTGTTTTCACCGGTACTCATCCCCTAAAACTGCTGGCCCTTCCACTCAGCCTCTCTTATAACACCCTCCAACCCCACTCTATCCTGCTCACTTAAAACACTATGGAACCCCTCCTCCAAAAATTCCTTCCCAGGAACCCCTCCCCCCCTCCTTCCTACTACCATTTCTTTCTCCTAAACCAAACTTTCAGCATGAGACGTCATACTTTCCTGTTGGATAGGACCCGACCCACTGATGTACCCCTCCCACCCCAGGGCTTGTCTCCAATTGTATATGATGGTTTCCATCTGAACGTCTCGAAATTTACGTAAAACAAACCCGAGGGCTTATCACCCCCCAACAAAACACCTCTAATACCCAGCCTTAACCCTGATTTGCATCAAACCTATTCATTGATGTAATTCAGCTATTCTACTCCGAAGACTCTCCATGTCATCCCTCTACCACCTCCCCCATCATAACGTCCTAGCAACTGTCTCTCCAGATAAATTTGCAACCCTAAACGCCACCTCGCCTCTTCTCGTCCCCTAAACCATAAAAAAATTCACTATCATAGGCTTGGCCAGCATTTCCCTACAATTAACAGATCATCTCCCTATCCTAGCCTCCCAAAAATGCAACCACTAATCACAGAAACAAGGGGCCCCTCCGCCCTCGCCTAAGAAGCCTACATTTAATTTCCAGTCCCAAATTAATAAGCATTTTCCACCCCCACTCGACTGCAATTCCCCCCTGTGATAGAAACCCACATGGGAACGTCTCCCCCTCCCCACTCTATCCCCTGTAAATAGATTCTGCCTGGCCTCATACCCCCTAGGACGAACGTTGTCCCCCAGGTTTTTCCCCCCCCCAAAACAACATCAAAAAACCCCAATTCCCGCAACTTCCCTAGAACCTAAACGCACAAACCCGCCCTCTGGTTCGAATCCCCACTCCGTTCCAAAATTCCCCAATCACCTCTTTTACTGTTTTTAGCATTTTAACCTCTCAGTGAACAGCATTACCTCCCTGACAAAATTACTTTTCCCCTGGTTTTGCTAGTTGCTGGATGTAAACCCCTACGAAATTTGCCCGATGTCCCCCCAGACACCACCACCCTCCCTCCCCTCCCACCCCCCCTCTTCCCAACCCGACACGCAAGGGGCTGGTTCCTTTCCCTATGTTTTCCCCCTTTCAATTGAAAACCTGTAAATACATCCGTTCCCTTTCAACCCAACTCACTTCCAGCCCATGATTATGTCTTGAAAAAAAAACAAAAGTAAAATCAAACCCCCAAAAAAAACCCACGCCCCCCAAACTTTCTTGCCCTCTTCAAGGGCATTAAATTAAGTGTGGCACTCTTTTTTTCCCTTACTTTTCCTCCCCCCTCCCCCCTCCCCTCCACTGTGCCATGGGCTCCCCTCTCCACTAGGGCCCATCGGCTCCCCAACCCGCCCCCTGACTTCTTCCCTGGTCTGCCCCAGGGTGATGACCCCGTTACTCTGAAACCCGCGTTCTTTTTCCCAAACTTTGCTTTCAACCAAAATACTATCATTCGAAACCTCCCGGTTTTACTCCAAGGGCCACCACCCAACCTGCTCCCGTCCTTTCTTTTTCAAAGGGTTTCTCCCCGTTTTGTTGTCCCCCAGCGCTCCCTCCTCACATAAACTGAGAAACCCTTCGTACAGGGCTCCTCCCCATCCAAAAAAAACCTTGATCACAAAAATAACAATCCTGGGACATGCTTCCTGAAATAAGACTTTCCCCAGGGGTACCTGCATCTCCCCGGAGCCCCTGAGAGAGTAAACCGTCTCCCCCGGCCCCACCTCCCTTTCGACCTCCCCCGCTCCCGAGATCTCCCCGTCCCCCCCATAGCACCCGTGCTAGGCCCAAATCACACGGCTGCAGAATCACAAATGGAGGCCAGAACTCGAGGAGCCTGCATCCTAGGACACTGGGCTGCCATGTGCTCATAGGAGCTACACAAAAGACAGGTTTCCTCTGACCAGCATAGTACACAAAAAACTGTGTCCTATAACCGGTCATCGTAATGTTAAAGACATTTTGAGTGTGCAAGAAACCCTTCGGCAGCCCTTCATACGGCCCATCGCTCCACATCCATGGTAGCAGAATGCACTGCCCCATAACTGTGAAAAACTCCTGTAGACCATACGCCTTAGCTCGAAAGGTACATTTCGTAGCTTCACCCATGTGAAGTATTTGAGTCTTTCATATAAAACGACATCCACCGCTAAATTTCACAACTCACGTGTTATTACTGGTAATTCTCGACGGTTCACGTGTAGAAGCCGGGCTCGTACAAATTTCACGAAGATTCTTGTCAAACCATTCAGAGCGACGCCATACAAACCTCATTGGGAATATCTTTGCATCCCTTATGATGCCAGGGGAGAAAGACGTTCATCGTAGCGCCATTTAAAATGTACCCCGAACCAGCTCAATGCAGACAGGGATTTATCCTCCGTCATGTACGTTCCGCCATTTTGGTATCCAAATGAAAGAGGTAAATGCGCGGAAAACCAAAAACTATACCCATCCTGTGGGTGGCAGTCACAATATACCCCTCCTGTGGGTGGCGTCACAATATACCCATCCTGTGGGTGGCAGTCACAATATACCCCATCCCGTGGGTGGCAGTCACAATATAACCCAAACCTGTGGGTGGCAGTCACAATATACCCATCTGTGGGTGGCAGTCCAATTACCCATCCTGTGGGTGGCAAAATACAATTTACCCATCCTTTTGGTGGCAGTCACAATATACCCTCCTGTGGGGTGGGAGTACAATATACCCCTCCTGTGGGTGGGGTCACAAAAAAAACCCATCCGTGGGTGGTTTGTCCAATATACCATCCTGTGGGTGTAGTCACCCCTACCCCCCTGTGGGTGGGGTCACCCCCTCCCAAACCCGTGGGGGTATTACCCCATGCCCTCCTGTGGGTGGTACTTCCCCCTACCCTCCTGGGGTGGTAGTTCCCAATACCATCCCTTTGGGGGTGGTCTCCCTACCCATTTTTGGGTGGAAGTCCCCCATACCCGTCCCGTGGGGGTAGTCACCCCATCCCTCTGTGGGTGGTAGTCCTCCATCTATCCTGTGGGTGGTGTCCCCCCTACCCATTTTGGGTGGTAGTCCCCCTTCCAATCCTGAGGGTGGTAGTCAACCCCAAAAACCTTTTGTGGGCGGTATACCCTTCCCCTTCCCCTTGGGGGGTAGTACCCCATCCCAGCCCGGGGTGG
>NW_026472277.1:0-11789 GCF_026875155.1 Cherax quadricarinatus
AATGCCCCCACTGCCGTTTTTCCCCATAAATTTATAGTTAACCTCATCCTTCAAAACCCACCGTGACACATCAACCCCTAAATTTTGAAAACATCATTTCTTCCATACTCCTTCTCCCCAATGTGATATCCAATTTTTCTTTATCTAACTCATTTGGATACCCTCATCACCTTACTCTTATCTATGTTCACTTTCAACTTTCTACCTTTACACACCCTCCCAACTCGTCCACTAACCTTTGCAACTTTTCTTTAGAAATCCCCCATAAGCACAGTATCATCAGCAAAAGAAAACTGTCAACTCCCATTTTGTATTTGATTCCCCACAATTTAACCCCACCCCTCTCCCCAACACCCTAGCATTTACTTTTAAAAATCCCATCTATAAAAAATATTAAACAACTATGGGGGACATTACACATCCCTGTCTAAGACCAACTTTTACCGGGAAGTAATCTTCCTCTCTTCTACACACCCTAACGTGAGCCTCACTATCCTCAAACTCTTTACAGCATTTAGTAACTTACTACTTATTCCATATACTTGCAACATCTGCCACATTGCTCCCCTATCCACTCTATCATATGCCTTTTCTAAATCCATAAATGCAATGAAAACTTCCCTACCTTTAAATACTGTTCACACTATGGTTCAATGTAAACACTTGATCTACACATCCCCTACCCACTCTAAAGCCTTCTTGCTCAACCGCAATCCTACTCTGTCTTACCTCTAGTTCTTTCAATAATAACCCTATCGTACACTTTTCCTGGTATACTCAATAAATTTATTCCCCTATAATTTTTTACAATCTCTCTCTGTCCCCCTTCCCTTTTTATAAAGGAACTATACATGCTCTCTGCCAATCCCTAGGTACCTTCCCCTCTTCCATACATTTATTAAACAAAAATACCAACCACTCCAACACTATATCCCCCCCTGCTTTTAACATTTCTGTCCTGATCCCATCAGTAATTAACATTTCTGTCATGATCCCATCAGCAATTAAATAGAACAGACAAGACAAATAAATTACAGTAATGAAATTGCAAGTGTATTTATTCTCATGATAGGAATACCTAATGAGCTTACACGCACAAATGACAGACTGAGAATTTCTGTAATTGCAGTGAAAAAGCAGTATGGTACTGGAAAGGCATTATAGTAAATTGAGAAGTATTACACTTCTATTTTCAAGAAGCAAAATGAAAAACTGACTTGAGAGAAATTCTTGGTAGACATCTACTCCTCATAGGATGCTGATGAGGGGCTCATGATCCAAGGAATTAGACCAATCCTCCCTTTTTTCTAAATCAAACCTGATTGCTTCCCATCCCCCCGAGGTACTGTATGACCCTTACAGGTTCAGCACTTCCATCAATTTACATTAATAATAATGCAATGTTGGATGCCTTGGCAGATTTTGGTATAGTATTTTAAGAATTTTCTTGATTCACAAGAGTATTAACATTTACATTTATCTTGTGCTTTTAGAAACCCTTACCTCAGCCACACCAACCATGAGAGCCGAAAAGGTAGACGAGTAAGAATCCATCATCTGTAAGACGTACATTCCACCCTTTGTTGCCATAGAAAGTCCCACACCGTACATAACTAAGCAGCAAACCATCAAGGCCCATCTGCAGAACAAACCATGTCACTTCAGAACATGAGGCAGCACAAGCTACATTAACTTATGAAACAATTATTTAACCTTAAACAATTACATTTTGCTTATTATAAAAAATATGAACACTTAAAATATTAAGAATTCATTACACATAAATAAGAGTATCATATTACAAAAGCCATTGCAATGATAGAGCACTTATGACACAATTTATAGTGTTCTGAGGACACACTCCATCAAGAAGGCAGAGGATTTTGGTATGGCAATTTTTTCCTAAGTAGAAGGTCACATGATTAATATTTTTATCAAGCTGTGGCAGTGTTTACCAAGGAGCCAGTGGAAAGTCATCAGTTAAGACAACTGGCTGCCAGTGCAGGCTGGGGCATATGACACCAATGTACCAGTGGTAACCACTGCCTTAGCAAGGATTCACAAACAATTTATGGAGCAGCAAAGTCCGTGCCAGCATTTCTGGTCACCTGCAGTTGTTGCATATTTGATGCTTGTGCAAGGGAAAAAAAATCACATAAAGCATTAACATCATAAAATGGCCTTTTAGCCCAGTGCTCCAGATGACTGATACCCTGCCATGAATGAATGTTAGTCACACAGGTACATACCACATGTAAGTTCATACCACAATACTGTTAATTTATACATGGCTGGAGGAAGAATGTTGCCGTTGAGGTGTTGGCGGGTAGACTCACTTGAAGTTCTTGCCGCGCAGGGCTGGGAAGTCATCAGTAATGGTGGTGATGATGGTAGTTAGGATAGTAAACTGCGTGCCAAGACCCAGAGTCAGCAACATGGCGAAGAACAAGATGGACCACACCGGAGACAGAGGCAGGCGGGCCACGGCCTCGGGGTAAGCCACGAACGCCAGGCCCGCTCCTAGAACGTGCATAAAACGACTCCACATCAGAACTGTTTGTGGAGGTATACTACCCTACTGGTGATGAAGTGACGCGCCCACAGTGTCCAAGCCAACTCGCCAAGGGACAAATGGTAAGAAACACCGTGACTGACAAGGATGTGTGTATGCCAGAGAGCACACAAGATACCAGTATCTTCAAGCAGGCCAAAAAACACTACAAAACAGTAAACTACAGACTACAAGATAAATACTACCAAAAGCTTACCTACAAATGCCCTTACAACAGGGGTAGTTCTCCTCTCTGTAACTAATATTATGAGTATTACATTTTAAAATAATGAAAACAATACAATACAGGTACAATATAATTCAGGTACACATCAAAAATATGACAAATGAGAAATTGCAAGATATGCAAAAAATGTACACAATACTTATGTTACCTCTTTGTGGTCTCTTTTGTCCTTCAGTAGTACACACTTCTACTTTTAACTTACTTGGACTGTGCTCTCACTTACTTATAACATCAGTTTACCATACGTACCAGTTCATTCAGCTCTCTTAAATGACTGTGGCTTTAGAATAGGGGGCTACTTACTACATGACATGATGTATATGACATGTCTTCAGGTTTCTGGTAATGGAATTATAATTAAGGATTAACTTGAATCTAAAAAATGGTAGGTATGAACAGACACTGATGATATGACTTCAGATTTTTTAATTATTGTGAAATAATTAACTTTAGCATTATATTACTTGAAATATGATAATTTTATAACCCATAAGCTAGTCATTGAAGTATCTTGGTCCGTGACTTACTGTACCATCTATAGTATATTACGGAGATCGTGATCTAGAGGCCTGGCTCACATGCCAGCATAACAGAGCAATAACCATATATATGGTAAAACTGTAGTGAATTTTGCATTAAATCTGTTTATGAAAGTTTGACCAAACTTTATTTAAATTACATACAATAAAATTGTCTTTAAATGGAGGACATGTGAGCCAGAGTTCCTATAAGGTAACAGGAGACTGAGTGCTTAGGTTTCCTGCTTTAAGGTTCAACCTTTCAAGAATATATACATTTGTTGTGCCATATTGGAAAGTAAAAAAATAATTATTTATTAAAGCAGAAAATGCAACAACCAATCTCCACAGAAAAAAATCTCTATAAAAAGGCCCTGAATATCAGTTTTGACATTAAGAGGCCAGGTGTGTTCAATGATAGGAGTAAAATGAAAGAAGACAAGTTTCTGTGTCAGCCTCCATTTTATGACCATGGATTGAAACCTGTTAAGCCTCGCAATCCCTCTGGGATTCTAATTTACAACTTCATGACTGATAACTTTGGCAGACTGATTCAAGCCATTTATACAAGATCTTAATCCTAGTTACCTATAGGATATACAAAACCCTGAAAAAAGATTGAGAGTAAGATGCCACTGTGGAACGGGATACTACATACCCTGCACTGCAACTTTGTCAAGGGCACACCCCAGCTCATGAGCCATAAAGCCAATTATGCCAAAGATCACAAAACCAGAAAAAAAAATGGTCAGGCAGTTGCCTATGGAAACAACGAAGGCATCCCTGGAATGACAACAAAATATTTTAAAAAACACAGCATTAAATTAAATTTTCAAACACTACACTTATAAAAAATATCTTGCATGGAAAAATGTTTTTGAGATTTTAAAAAAATAGTCATTTTAGTATTCTTGTCAAGTCTGCACCCAAACTATTAAGTTTGTTTAGCCTTTTAATTAACCCTTTCAGGGTCCCCTCCTGTAGATCTACGGCTTTTCGGTGAATGTCCAAACCGTAGATCTACGCCAAAATTCTAGCGCTGTCAAATTTAGCGCGAAAGCGCTATAGGCCTACCATGTGAAGAATGGGTCTGCGCCGTGGGGGTGCGCCGTAAACCAAAAAATCTAGGGGCCTCTAGCATTGTGGGAACGCCGGCTCAGTCACCCTTGTTCACCATGCCTCGTCGCAAGTCAGCTCTCACTCCCCGGAAAATTGGGACTTTTTTCCTGTCTGATAGTTCTGACACTGATGGAAGTGCAATGAAGACTATTCTAAAAGGCTTTGATAAGTTAGTGACCGAAAATAATGACCAGGATATCGATAATAGGGCAGAAAACCCGACGATCCTCGACCTTCTACCTCTGGGGTGGGCACTCGTGACTCACGGTCGGGTGTTCCTAAACGAAGAGAAAACTAATATTTTCGCGTGGCCAGGCCCTGACTTCAGTAATGACGATGATTCTGACGTGGATTGTGATTTTATTGCGCTCGACGATCATTCGAGAACTGATAGTGAGGAATCAATATTCACCAGTGAAGCGTCGGTATGTTCGCCGCCGCTGCGCTCAGGTAGTGAAACCCTATGCAGTGCCCAGGGGACGGAGTACATCCCGTGGCCCTACACCCGTTTTAGGTAGTGATAGTGGGGAAATGATGTGGCTACATTTGGGCATGGATGTCCACAGGCATCAGTGGATGGTTTTAATGGTGCTGGTGGTGGTATGGCACCGCCATGCGTGACTCACCGTGCCACGGGGACCCACGCTGCTGACTCGTCAGTTCAAGGAAAAAGCGGAGCTCAGCCACCAGCCCGCCACAACCACAACCACCCGTACAACCAGCCTATGATGTCCAGTACCACCACAAAACCGTATGTAGGATTGGCAGCAAAACCCCAATTTTTCCCAAGCCTCACCACTTTGATGACTCTCAAAGTGGAATTCTACCTACCTGTCCCCTTGGAACCACGGCCAATGAACTGGAATTCTTTGATTTATTCTTTGACCAGCCATTGAGGGAAAATTTAAATTGCCAGGAAAGTAATAAGTATTTTCAGTACACACATGGAAAATACGATCTTATCACCAGTCAAGACTACACAGGTGGAAAGAGACGACTGTTGCAGAATGTATTTGCTTTTTGCAACAAATGCTTATGCTCACGTCTAAAAGCATAATATAAAAGCATACGGCCCACAGATCAGCTAATTTCTACCCCATCCTTCAGGAAATAATACCAGTGAACGGTTTTTATCTTACTGTTACATATGTTGCACTTCTCTGACAAAACCAGGCCTGACAGAAGTGACGGTTTATACAAGATTAGAAATGTTTTCATGTATCTCAAACAAAAGTTCAGGATTAACTTTTATCCATTCAAGAATCTTGTAATTGACGAGTCTTTGATTTTGTTCAAGGTAGACTGTATTCAAGCAGTATATACCGAGCAAGAGGAACCGCTTTGTTAAAAATTGTTTGTACTCTGTGATTGTGACAGTGGCCTGGTGTTGGATATTGTTGTATACACGGGTAGTAAAACATTGAAAGATACCAAGATGTTATTGGGAAATCTCAGGTGACGTAGTGAGAAACATGATGGCACCTTATCTTGGTAAGGGCCATACATTATATACCGATAATGGTACACAGTGATTTCATGCGAGTGAACAAGACAGATTGTGTGGCACAGTGCGTTCTAATCGTAAAAAATATGCCCAGGCTCAACGCAGGTGTTCGGGTGATGACGTGCAGGTGTTTACTGCCAATGACATCATGGCATTACGGTGGCATGACAAACGAGATGTCACATTGTTGACAAAACCCTTCACCGTAATGAAATGCAAGACAGTGGCAAAGTTGATCGAGTGACTAATGAACGTATTCGAAAACAGTGTCAGTGATTTTATTATACACAAAACAGCGCTTGGTTGACAAGTGTGACATGCAGATTGGTTTTGTTGACTGTGTTCGTAAGAGTTTTCAAGTGGTACATGAAACTTTTCTTCCATCTCATGGACATTTCAATGCTGAATGTATATAATATGTACCAAATAAAGACTGGTAACAGACCACCGTATGGTGAATTTTGTTTGTCTGTTGTCAGACAACTCATAATGAAGTACCAGGTAACAACACCTGCAATACAACATGGTCCCCGAATTCATCACGATATACCCAAGCGTTTTAGGAGAGAAGGTGATTATTTCATAATACAGCTTCCTTCATCTCAAAAGAAATTGCTCAGAAGAGATGCATTGTCTGTGCACAAACAAAACGACGGCAACAAAGACGCAAAGAACTCGGTTTATGTGTGAGGAATGTAAGGTGCCTCTGTGCATGGTGCCTTGTTTCAAGGAGTTCCACAAGCTCCAGCAGTTTCTAAAACCATGTCCAGTGATTGTAAATTGTAAATATATGATAGAACATTAGTATTATACAATATTTGTGCATGTTTATTGTAATAAACAACAGTGGTAAACAATAATATGAAAAATAACTTTAGTGCGGTTATTGGGGTTCAATACAGTGAGTTTATATATATCAGTTATATACAGTATTGGTCCTCGGCCCCAAATGTTAGTAGGAATAGAAAAAATTGGAAAAGAAAAGAAAAAACAACTAAAACAACAAAATATATAATAGCGTATGTGGAATTCATTCCCATGTTGCCGCCACCACATCATTTTCTATAAACTTTTTGGCACTGTATCTCGGTAAGTAATGATCGATTCTAATTTTTTTTGTTTTATTCCCTTTCAAAAAATATGTCTTTAATTCTGTAAAAAAAAAATTTTTTTTTTTTTTCAAAATTTTTTGGAACGGTGCTGACTTCAGATTTTGGCCTTGGCCCCTAAAAAGGGTTTAAAAAAAGAAGATTAATTAAACCCTTTCAAGGCCCAAAGGGCCAAAATCTAAAGTCACACACCAGTGCCCAAAAATTTTTTTAAAAAAAAAAAAAATTATTTTTTCTTACAAAATTAAAGAGCATTTTTTTTGTAAAGGTAATAAAAAAAAAAAAAAATTAAATTGTATTATTACCGAGTCAGGCCAAGAAGTTTAAAAAAAAGAGTGGTGGCGGCAACACGGATTCCACACCGTTTTAATTTTTGTTGTTTTAGTTGTTTTTTCTTTTTTTTTCCCATTTTTTTTTCTATTCCCAACTTTGGGGCCTGAGAGCCCAATACTTTAAATTGATTTTAATAAATCAGTATTGAACACAAAAACCCGCATTTAAAAGTTTTATATATTTTTTACCACTTTTGTTTATTCAATAAACATGCACAAATATTGTATAATACTAATGTTCTATCATAATTTAATATTTACAACACGGACTTTTTTTAGAACTGCTGGGCTTGTGGAAACCCCCTTGAAACAAGGGCCCCATGCCAGGGCACCTGCACAGAGGCCCCTTTAATTTCTCACAAAAAAAACCCGGGAGTGTCTTTGCGTTTTTGTTGCCGTCGTTTTTTTTTGTGCACGACAAGATCTTTCGAGCAAATTTTTTTTGAGATGAAGGAAGGTATTATGAAATAATCACCTTTCCCCTCAACGTTTGGGGTAATTGTGTAATTTCGGGCCCATTTTGTATTGCAGGGGTTGTTCGGTACTTCTTTTTGGTTGTCTGACAACAACAAACAAAATTCACCATAGGTGGTCTGTTACCAGTTTTATTGGTACATATTATAGCATTCAGCATTGAAATGTCCATGAGATGGAAGAAAAGTTTCAGTACCACTTGAAACTCTTACAAAACACAGTCAACAAAACCAATCGATTACATTTGTAAACCCAACGCATTTTTTGTGTATAATCAATCCTGACACGGGTTTTTTCGAATACGTTCATTGCACTCGATCAACTTTCCACTGTCTTGCATTTCATTACGGTGAAGGTTGTCAAAAATGTGACATCTCTTTTGTCTGCCACCGTAATGCCATGAGTCTTTGGGCGTAAACACCTGCACGTCATCCCCAGGAACACCTGCGTTAGCCGGGGCATATGTTTACGATTAGAAGCATGGCCACACAATCTGCTTTTCATCGCTGTTCCTAAGTAATGGGCTTGGTACCGTTAGGGTATTAAGTAGGGCCCCTTCCCAAGAAAGGTGCCATCTGTTTTCACTACGCCCGAGAAACCCAATAACATCTTGGATTTTTCAAGTTTTCTCCCCTGTATACAAAAATATCCAACCCCGGGCCCACTGTCAAAATCCAGGGTACAAAAATTTTTTATCCCAAAAGCGGTTCCTCTTGCTCGGTATTAGCTTGAATGACTCTCCTTTAAACAAAATCAAAGACTCGCAATTACAAGTTTTTAAAGGGATAAAAGTATATCTAAACTGGATACATGAAAACTTTTTAAATCTTGTATAACCTGTCATTTCTTCAGGCCGGGTTTTGTCAAAATGAAACATCGTAACAGAAAGAAAAACTGTTCTGGATTTTTTCACTGAAGGATGGGGTAAAAATTAGCCGACTTGGCCAGTTGCTTTAATTATGTTTATAGAGTGGGGATAAGTTATTTTTGCAAAAAGCAAATACATTTCTGCACAGCGTCTCTTTCCATGTTTTAGTCTTGCTGTGGTGAAAGATGTATTTGCCCTGGTGTACTGAAAAACTTATTACTTTCCATGACAATAATTTCCTCAATGGCTGGTCAAAGAATAATTCAAAAAAATTCCAGTTCTTTTGGGCCCTGGTTCCAAGGGGACAGGTAGGGAGAATTCCACTTTGAGGTCACAAAGTGGTGGGGTGGGAAAAAAAAATTTGGGGTTTTTCTGCCCAATCCCAGTACGGGTTTTTGGTGGGTACTGGACATCAAAGGCTGGGTTTTAGGGGGTTTTTGGTTGGGGGCTGGTGGGTACGCTCCGCTTTGCCTTTAACTGACGAGTCAGCGCGTGGGGCCCCGTGTGGCACATGAGTCACGCATGGCGTGCCACTACCACCCCAGCACCCCCTAACACCATCCATGAGCCCTTGGCCCATCCATGCCCAAATGTAGCCCCATCATCCCCACATCCTACCAAAGGGTTAGGGCCCCGGGATTACTCCGTCCCCCTGGGGACAGTAGGGTACCTACCAGGCTGCGGGGGCGAACTACCCCGCTTCACTGGTGAATAGTTTCCTCACTATCATACTCGAATACGTTGAGCGCAATAAAATCACAATCCAGTCAGAATCTCGTCATTTCTGAAGTGAGGCAGGCCATGGGAAAATTTAGTTTTTTTTCGTTTGGAACCCCGACCCTGAGCACGAGTGCCCAAACCCAAGGGGAAGGTCGAGGATCGTCGGGGGTTTTTGCACTATTATCGATATCCGGATTATTTTTGGTCCTAATTATCAAAGCCATGAATTCGTCTTCATTTGACTTCATCGGTCAGAACTATCAGACAGGAAAAAGGGGGTGTCCCAATTTTCCCGGGGGGTGAGAGCTGACTTGCGAGAGGCTGGGGAACAAGGGGACTGAGCCGGCTTCCCACAATGCTATGCGGCGCCTAGATTTTTTGTTTACGGGGGAACCCCCGGCCAGCCATTCTTCACATGAGGCCTATGACGCTTTGCGTAAATTTGAGGGCAGAATTTTGGCGAAGGTCAGGTTGGACACTCACCGAAAAAACCCTAGATTACAGGACGGGCCTGAAAAGGGTTTTTAAAAACAAAATTTTAGCAAAAAAAAAAATAGCAAATAATATGACCAGAGTGCACTTAGGTAATGTTTTTCACACGTACAAAACCCTAGATTAAAAAATATTAATTGTATTTTCCAAAAAAATTATCCTAGGCAGGGAAGACCTTACCTGGAGTTTACCCGGGAGAGTTCCGGGGGTCAACACCCCCCGGCCGGTTGTGAAGGCCTCCGGTGGATCGGCGTGATCAAAAGGCGTTTCTGCTGGTGCAAAAAATCCAACGTCGAGCCCACCGGTGGGCAGGAACCGACTTTAGGGCTTTCCAGTGCCACTTGAAGACAGCCAGGGGGCTATTGGGAATCCCCCCTTTTGTATGCTGGGGGGCAGTTGAACAGTCTGGGCCCCCCGGGACTTTTGTATTGTTCTTAACGTGTAGTGACACCCTTGTTTTTATTGGGGGGGGGTTTTCATCTCGCCCAGTCTTTTGCTTTCGTTGCGAGTGATTTGTGTGCAAGTTTAGTCTAGTCCCCCTAGGATTTTCCCGGGTATAAACTTTTATCCCCCCCCCGTTTCCAGGGATACGGTTTAGAAAATTCAAGCGCTCCCTTAACTGAGGTGTTTTTCTCCGTTATGCGTCCGTGAAGGTTCTCTGTACATTTTCTAGGTCGCAATTTCATACCCTTTAAAGGGGTGTTAGTGTGCACAATAGTCCAGCCTAGGTAAACAAGCGACCTGAAAGTTTTTTTTATCATGGGTTGTCATCCCCGTTTTGAAGGTTTTCATTATCCATCCTGTCATTTTTCTAGCAGATGGTTGATACAATGTTTTTGGTCCTTTTGAAGGTGAGAGCCTCCTTCATGATCACTCCCAGGTCTTTGACGTTGGTTGGCTTTTCGCTCTATTTTGTGGCCGGAATTTGTTTTGTACTCTGAAGTTTTAATTTCCTCATGTTTACCTATCGGAGTAATTGAAAATTTTTCATTGTTGAACTTCATATTGTTTTCTGCAGCCCATTGAAAAATTTGGTTGATATCCCCCTGGAGCCTTGCAGTGTCTACAATGGAAAACACTGTCAGTAGATTCAGGTGTCATCTGCAAAGGAAGACACGGTGCTGTGGCTGACATCCTTGTCTATGTCAGATATGAGGATGAGAAACAAGATGGGAGCAAGTACTGTGCCTTGGGGAACAGAGCCCTTTTTACCGTAGCCGCCTCAGACTTTTACTCTGTTGACTACTACTTTCGTTTTTTTGTTTTTTTTGAGGAAATTATAGATCCATCTGCCAACTTTTCCTGTTATTCCTTTAGCACGCCCTTACTGTGCATTATTACGCCATGGTCAAAATTGTTGAAGGCTTTTACAAAGTCTGTATATATTACATCTGCATTCTTTTTGTCTTCTAGTGGGATCTAGGACCCTTTTGTAGTGATCCAAATTGTTGAGCAGACAGGAGGCGACCTGCTCTAAAAACCCTGTTGCCCTGGGTTGTGTAATGTGGGTATCTAGATGCATGGCGATCTTGCTTCTTAGGACCTTTCAAAGATTTTTATGATATGAGATGTCAGTGCTATCGGTCTGTAGTTCTTTGCTATTACTTTACTGCCCCTTTGTGGGTGGGGCTATGTCTGTTGTTTTTAGTAACTGTGGGACGACCCCCGTGTCATGCTCTCTCTCCATAGGATGGTAAAAGCTCGTTTATAGGGGCTTCTTGCAGTTTTGATGAACACAGAGTTCCACGAGTCTGGCCCTGGGGCAGAGTGCATGGGCATGTTATTTATCGCCTGTTCGAAGTCATTTGGCGTCAGGATAACATCAGATAGGCTTGTGTTAACCAAATTCTGTGGC
>NW_026472278.1:0-11090 GCF_026875155.1 Cherax quadricarinatus
TTTATTATAAACCTGGCCAGCCGGAGACACGCCTCCACTTTCATCTTATCTTTGATCTTTTTCTTTCTCTTAGTAATTCTCCCCCTTATTGCTGTGGGTTGCACTAGAAGCTTTCTTGGGGCCCATGGTCACTTATTTTGCAGAAAAATCACCAAAAACACTGTAATAATACGAAAATGTTCCGACTGTATGCTTGGATGTTACCGCGGAGGCTGGCTGGTAAACAATGCTACCGGCGGAACATGTGAGGCTGGCTCAGGCCGCACATTAGACGCGTCTCGGACGAACAGCGTTGAGTGGGTTTTTTAGCGGTATGCGAGGCAAAATCTTAGCGATAAAATGTATCGGTATGCGGATTTAACGTTATGTAAGGCCAACGGTATGCGGGGGTCCACTGTATATTTTGACCGAAATTCTATAGTTTTCGGTTTGCATTTCTTGTATCAAATCTGAAGAAAACAAACACCTAACCAGATGAAGCTGGGTTGAGCAAACACATAGTAGGGACTAGGGATGGAGGGAAGTAGGTAATAGTAGTAGGAAGAGGATGGAGGGAAGGAGGAAACACTAGTAGGGAGAAAATGAAGGGAAGAAGGAAATAGTAGTAGGGAGAGGATGGCAGGGAGGAGGAAATAGTAGTAGGGAGAGGATGGAGGGAAGGAGGAAATAGTAGAAAGGAGAGAATGGAGGGAAGGAGGAAACAGTAGTAGGGAGAAAATGAAGAGAAGGAGAAAATAGTAGTAGGGAAAGGATGGAGGGAAGGAGGAGACAGTAGTAGGGAGATATGTGTTCACAGGTTCATAGTTTGTTCATTTCAACCCTAATAGAGGTAGGCTAGTTGATTGATGGTGGACGGAGGGTAAGAGGGACGATTATGATTTAATTTTGGTATATGACTGTTGGTGTCTCTCTGTATGCTCATAATTTTGTGTAAAAAATAAGTAATGTGGATTTTTTCTGATTCTATATTGTATGTACTGTATAGGTATTGTAATTAAATTTTGGATTTAAATTTTTTCTGTTTTATGAAATTAATTTTTTTCTACATACCCATTTGTTGCATGTGTGGCAAGCTCATATTTTTTTAGTAAATGTTAGTCAAGTAATGTGAAATTTGCAAAGCTCCAAAACAAATCCATGTGTTTTACATGTTATATTGAGTTCACTTTATGCAGTCATCCAGGAACACATCCCTCTCATAAAGTGAGGGACACCTGTACTAAGGGAATAATTTAAGCTGCTGGGAAACATTGATAATCATGGCTAACACTGCAAATAATGGATGTAAGTTGACAAATGGTAATGGAAAGACTTGTAGCAAAGAACTTTTATTCATACAACACCTCATATATTGTCTTATACACACGTAGGTATTTATGCCAGTTTATTCATGGAATGTGATGCTTAAAACTTACTGTTGTTATTGCAGGTTTTGTTTAGATATGCACAGCATGGCTCCATGTACCCCTCTAGGGGTCATGGAGCTTATTAAGCGGTATGGTGAGTCGGATAAGACAGCAATGTGCATGATTGTTTACGTTGTCCCTTTCCTGGTGAAAACTCATGCAAACCTTGTTTTATTTCATTTTGATTTTATAGAGAATTTGCATTATTTTGCTAAATGTATGATTGCTTGAATACAGGTAAATTCATGCAAGGTATAATTTCATGTGTAAATATATTCCTTCTTTATCAGTAGGGTATTGCAAAACATTTATTTTGGCTAGAAAAATGAGGGAATTTGGATAGTGTTTACAGTCAGACTTCACCGGCTAGTGCAGAATCTCTTGTAATCTTTTTTCACTCCAGCTCCAGTAGTAACAGCCTTCAAGGAGGGAAGGGGATGGGGTAGGACCATACCTTGAATCTGAGGTACCCTTCATTCTTTGGATCAAACCTAATTAACTCCCATTCTTAAAGTGCTGTATAACCCTTACACATATTGAGTGATACCCAGTGAATCTTATATAAGCATAATCCAACAGTGACCATCACTGTGTATATTTTCCCCAGAAACAAGCTCAACCTGCCTTCGCTTACTTGCCCAGACAACATAGCTGAAGTTGGTGACGGTGTTTCCAAGAAAATGGGTTTTTGCAAGCTGGTCTTTGTTCTCTACCATTGTTTCTCACCTCATGTCACAAAACTTTCTGTATGTTATAGGTCTTTTGATATTACAGTAATAGCTCATACCACTTGGAGTACTTATTAGCTTATTCTAGTTAGACAAAAGTACCTTGATGCCAGTGAAGGGCTTTTTTTTTTTATCCAGTGAATTGGAGCTATATGTCCTTTCAATTGAATCTGATTGCCTTTTATATCCCAGGCACTGTATAATCTTTTTTTTATTTAACAGTCTCCCCATTAATGTAACAGTAATACAGTAAACTCCCTTATTTAATGTATTAATAGGGGAGTGTAAATGGCTGGTTATGGCAATTCTCGTGGATAGAGACAAGATTGTTTTGCTGTGATCATAACTATAACAGATAATGCTGTAAACAACAAACTTTGTCAGCTTTTCTGAATCAATTAATATGGCAGTCTGTTAAAATGTGGGATTACTGTAATGATAAGAATACACAGGGGTTTTAATGTTCAAACTTAAGAATGAATGAGGTGTTTATTCTGTGATGACCCTAGTATGCTGTATTATATTGTACCATATTAAGGTTTAAGAGTTTTCCAAGTTAAGATTGGCAATTGGCAAAAGTTTTTTTGTGATTAGCTGTTAGCTAATGCAACTTTATAATAGAGTAATAAATATATTGAGACTTGAATACAAGAGAAATATATTGAAGTTAGTAAATTTAATTATCTCAATATTGTAGTACAACACCAGTCTCTTAACCATTCAACCATAAAATATGAGTTAATCTCTTCTTTGGTAGGTGTGGTTGAGACTCATGGTAACAGTTTTTACCCTCACCTTAGTTGTACTGTATGGATAAAATCACCATAGAATTGCTGCCCCTGTTCCTCTAACAGTAAATAGGTACCCAGGCATTAAGAGTGTTGTGGGTTGCATCCTAAGGACTATAATAGAAATAAGTCGCACTGTTTAGTTTTTTATGATCTTCATTTTATCAGAAGCATTATTATTGTGTTCTTAGGGAAGACAGGGGGTGCAAAACCTCTACTCTAGTTGTCATACAATGCTTGGCAAATAGGAGACAGTCAGATTCAAAAAAATAAAAGGAGAAGGGTAGCTTTAATTCCCTGGGTCAAGAACCTTTCATCATTGAGACAGCTACCTTGAATGGTCACCAACTTGCAGCAGTCCATTGCTTAATGAAGACTTCCCCACATTTTTTTATTTTTTCATCACAAGCCTGCCTAGTCAGTGAATTTTGCAAACTAATTTTATCTGTCTGATAATGTATATTTAAAGGGCACCAATCAAGAATTCCTAAGCTCATTATTCATATGTTCTTGTTACATTATATGAGTGTTACCCCCTATTGTTTGAAATAGCATGTGACATTACAGACACTGTAGGTACTTACTGTTGTTTAGTTACCTTGAATTTAATATCACTTTTTAAAAAAAATGGTCATAACTCCAAAAAAAAGAAAACCTACAAGTTTTTTCTTTCAGGCATAAAGACCTTTGGTAAGAATGCAGTTGTTTGTGGACGTAGCAAGAATGTTGGGATGCCTATTGCTATGCTGCTGCACGGAGATGGTATTCGCCCAGATGGTACTTATCTGTTTTGAGTTTATAGCTCATTAGATTTTAATCATCGTTACTTCTTGACTCAGGAAATCATAATAACATAATTACAGACAAATAAAAAAATGGATGGGATTCAAACCCATGGCAGGTGAGTCGTAAGACTCACAAACCAGTGTGTTAACCACTGGACCAGCTGGCTCAGTAGGATTCATTAGTGGTTAGCACACAAGCCTGTGAGTTTTAGGACTCGCCTACCAGGGGTTTGAGCCACACGAATTCTCTGATTTGTTGGCAATTGTTATGATTTTGTGAGTCGCAATAGTGGCTTTGAAGGGGCTTGAATTAGAGCACACCACAGCCATGCTGGTGTAGGATATATCTAGAAACCTGCATTTGTGGTCAGTGGGGTCCATGCTAACCTCCCCATGGTGTGTAGAAATATACCTAGTTGGAAATTTGCTGATAAGTAGTAGGTTGGTAGAGAGCAACCACCCAGGGAGGTACTACCGTCCTGCCAAGTGAGTGTAAAACGAAACCCTGTAATTGTTTTACATGATGGTAGGATTGCTGGTGTCTTTTGTCTGTCTCATAAACATGCAAGATTTCAGGTATGTCTTGCTACTTCTACTTACACTTAAATCACACTGTACATACATGTACAAGCATATATATATACACACCCCTCTGGGTTTTCTTCTATTTTCTTTCTAGTTCTTATTCTTGTTTATTTCCTCTTATCTCCATGGGGAAGTGAAACAGAATTCTTCCTCCGTAAGCCATGCGTGTTGTAAGAGGCAACTAAAATGCCGGGAGCAAGGGGCTAGTAACCCCTTCTCCTGTATATTTTACTATATGTAAAAGGAGAAACTTGCGCTTTTCCTTTTGGGCCATCCCGCCTCGGTGGGATATGGCCGATGTGTTGAAAGAAGAAGATATATATAAGTTAGGTAGTAGGTTGGTAGACAGCAACCTCCCAGGGGGGTACTACCGTCCTGCCAAGTGAGTGTGAAATGAAAGCCTGTAATTGTTTTACATGATGGTAGGATTGCTGGTGTCTTTTTTCTGTCTCATAAACATGCAAGATTTCAGGTACGTCTTGTTACTTCTATTTACACTTGGGTCACACTACACATACATGTACAAGCGTATAGTATATACACACCCCTCTGGGTTTTCTTTTATTTTCTTACTAGTTCTTGTTCTTGTTTATTTCCTCTTATCTCCATGGGGAAGTGGAACAGAATTCTTCCTCCGTAAGCCATGCGTGTTGTAAGAGGCGACTAAAATGCCGGGAGCAAGGGACTAGTAACCCCTTCTCCCGTATAAATTACTAAATTTAAAAAGAGAAACTTTCGTTTTTCTTTTTGGGCCACCCTGCCTTGGTGGGATACGTCCGGTTTGTTGAAAAAAAAAAAATATGTAGGTAGTAGGTTGGTAGACAACAACCGCCCAGGGAGATACTACCATCCTGCCAAGTGAGTATAAAACAGAAGCCTGTAATTGTTTTACCCAATGGTAGGATTGCTGGTGTCTTTTTTTTTCTGTCTCATGAACATGCAAGGTTTCAGGTACATCTTGCTACTTCTACTTACACTTAGGTCACACTACACATACATGTACAAGCATATATATACACACCCCTCTGGGTTTTCTTCTATTTTCTTACTAGTTCTTGTTCTTGTTTATTTCCTCTTATCTCCATGGGGAAGTGGAACAGAATTCTTCCTCAGTAAGCCATACATGTTGTAAGAGGCAACTAAAATGCCAGGAGCAAGGGGCTAGTAACCCCTTCTCCTGTATATATTACTAAATGTAAAAGGAGAAACTTTAGTTTTTTCTTTTGGGCCACTCCGCCTTGGTGGGATACAGCCGGTGTGTTGAAAGAAAGAGATATACAGGTCCTCCATCATAAATCTGGCATCACTGGGACCTGTAGTGTGCCGGATTACTGAGTTTGCCGGATTACAGAGTGGTTAGGTTAGAATACACTTAATAAAATTAACCAACTTGACTTACACAAAGTTCATTGAACATGGGCAAAAATCGAACATTTCCGCTACTTTGAGCTCAATTTCAAAGTACTTTTCCTCATGAAAGCAATCAAAATCATGTCTATTTCTGTAATATATCTTCCATTCTATCAAATGAGTCCAAAAAAACAAGAATACAACCATAAAAACCATGCGAAAATATACCGCAAAGAGGCGGCTAATGGCTGAGAAGTGAACTCCCTTATTTATCGTCCGTCTTTTTTATTTTTCTTGCACGTTAAGAAGCATCTTTCCATCATACATTGCCCAAGTTTCAATGAGATAGCCCAACAAACAACCAAGAAAAAAAAAAATATTTACCAAAAATCATATATGACAAGCCCAAGCCAGGTACTGGAAATAAGTCCCAGGTTCCCTATACATACACTGCTATGTATGATAATCTATGTAACTGTATTTGTGTATACCTGAATAAACTTACTTATTTACTTACTTCTAGTCTGTCAACTGAGTACAAGAAACCGCCCAGTCACTTATTTCAACTACCCAATAAAGTGGTCAGAAATTGGCAATTTGGCCAATTTCACACAAATTTCAACAGATGCCAATTTCAAAATAGGGTCCAGAATAAACAATGCAGACATTCCTGGCACAAAATAACTTTTCTCTGAAAAAGTCACCTACAGGCCCCTCATATTTTACTCTTTTTTTACCATTTGGAATTTTTATTCACAAAAAAATAGAATTTTTTACTGTTATGCAGACTGCTGCTTTTTGTAATAATTTTTAAAAAAATGTCAACCCATTCTTGACTAGGATTGGTTTTTGGACTGGCGGCGCTTGGGGGTGAGTCATTTTTTATCATGAGCTTCGCAAAAGAATAGAACATTTTCACTACTGGAGTGCAGTTTCAAGGTCTTTTCGTCATGAAAGCAATAAAAAATCATATCTATTTTGTAATGAATTTTTCATTCTACAAATGAGCCCAAAAAAAAACGGAATAATCTTTAAAAACCCCATACAAAATAACTAGCGGCTGCTAATGGTGAAAAGTGAATCTGTTTTTATGGTTTGATTTCTTTCTTTTTTGGTGTATGTTAAAAGTACTTTCCTCATACTTCCCCAATTTCAAAAAGATAACCCAACAAAAAATTTTGAGAAAATAATAATAATAATAATATCTTTATTTACTACAGACTTTACAAGGTTGGGGCCTGCTGCATCATGACATACTTATATAGAAAGCCGCTTGTTATGCAGAGTATTTCAAAAAAATTTGGGGGCAGTGCCCAGGTAAAAACCACACTAGTCGGCTAACACCCGGTACCCATTTACTGATGGGAAAATATGACAAAAGATTTTTGGGAGAGTTAAGTGAATGTAAGGAAACCTTAAACCCAAAGTGAGAGAGTAATTGTGGTAGGGGACCTAAATGCTAAAGTAGGAAAAACTTTTAGAGGGGTGTGGGGGTAAGTTTGGGGTGCCAGGTGTAAATGATAATGGGAGCCCTTTGTTTAAACTTTGTTAGAAAGGGGGTTTAGTTATAGGTAGTGTAATACATATTTTAAGAAAAAAAGGATAAAATTCAAGATATGATGAGGGTGAAAATGACAGTAGTTTGTTGGATTGTATTGGTAATAGAAGATGTTGAGTAGACTTCGGATGTTTTCTGTTTATGAGGGGCCCCAAGAAAATCGTCACTTTTTATTTTATACATGAGAGTAAAAGGAAGGGATACAAGGAGAATAGAAGCATCGGGGAAAAGGAGAGGTGAAAGGGTTTTTAAACTAAAGGGAGGAGTTAGGGGGAAGATATAACAGTATTGGGGGAAATGGGGTAAGAGAGCATAGGCAATGATGCGAAGGGTATGGGGTAGGGTTTAAAAATTTAGTGTTGAGGTTAGCAGAAGTTTTTGGGTTAAGGGGTGGGTGCGGGAGGGAAGAGGGGGATTGGTGGAAAGATGATTAAAAGGTAGTAAGGGAGAAAAAAAAATTAGCTATGAGAGTTTTTACAAAAATAGAAATTGCAAGGAGGGGAAAAGTATATGAGAAAAAGAGAGGGGTTAGGGTGAGCAAAGTAAAAAGAGGCAAATGAGAGAGTGGGTGAGTGTTATCAACAAATTTGTTGAAAAAAAAAAAAAGTTTTGGAGTGGTTAACAAGTTAAAGGGAAACCCAGAGAACAAAAAGGGTTTGTCAGTTAAAAAAAAGGGAGGAGATTATTAACCCCTTTTAGGGTGACAGGCCCTCTCCCCAAACTCTTCCAGGGTCGGCCAAATTAAAAAAAAAAAAATTTTTTTCTTATGAAAAGATAGAGAACTTTTTTCCCTCATAAAGACACCAAAAGTTTGAAATTTGATAGAAAACTTACGGAATTTGCCTCGCAAAATTGCTCTCGGGGAGTTTACGCATCGCATTTTCCCCCTTTGAGCCCCTTTTCGGCCAATTTCACTGTACAGTCACAAAAAAAAAGAATATTTTGCTAGAAATCCTTTTTTTATGAATGGGCAAAAAAAAACCCCCCATTAGAATTCAACTACCTAAGTGGTCGAAATTTGCAATTTTTCCAGTTTTTACCAAATTTCAAAAAAATGCAATTTCCGAATAGGTGAATAAACAAGAAAAAATTCCCTGGGAAAAAAAAAATTTACATTTCCTCAAGGCCCCCTTATATTTTTTTTTTTTTCCCCCATTTTGAATTTTTATTCTCCCCAAAAAAAAAAAAGTTTTTATTTTATGCGACTATGCTTTGGTGAAAAAAAATGGATAAATATTATTGGTGCCTTGTGAAAGAATTAGCCACCATTTGAGTGTATTGCCGTTTGTTTACTTTTGAATTTTAAAAATTGAAATTTCTGCTATTTTTGAGCTAAATTTTAAAAAGGGCACCTTTCTTTGTAAAACCAAAGTCAAAAACATCTCAATTTCTGAAATAGTTTTTTCCATTTATAAAATGGACCAAGAAAACTAAATAAACAAAAATCCTAAAAATACAGCAATGTCGCTGATTTTTTAAAAAAAAAATGGTCAAATTTTTTTTTTTGCTCATTATGCACTGTGTGCGCGGGATTTTTTTTTAGACTGTGACATGATCACATAGACCCATTCTTTCATATAAAGGCCTACCATTTCCCCACAAATTTTGAGGCCCCAAATTTTTATGCGTACAGACGTCAAAAACCCCCTACCTAAGAGACAGACGACCAAAACCCTAAAAGGGTTTTTAAACGGAGAGTTAGGGGTTTTGGGAAGATGGAGCGAATATTTTGACGAATTTTTAAATTTTTGAGAAATAGGGAAGCGTGATTTCGTTATAGGGCAAGGGGGAAAAACATTTTGTAGGAGTGGGGAAGAGCCAGTTTTGAGTTGGGGGAATTTCGTGGGCAGTATAAAAAAAAGGGGGGTAAACAGCTGGGTTTGATGGGTAAAATAAATGTTAAAAGCAGGGGGGGGATATATTTGGAGGGGTTGGGGTGCTATTATTTAAAAAATTTGGGAAAGAGGGTAAGGTCCCAGGGTTTTGGAAGAGCATGATTTTCCCCTTTGTATAAAGGCAAAGGAGACAAAGAGAGTGCAAAAATTATGGGGGGAAAAGTCTGTGATCCCCTGGTAAAGTTATGGAGAGTTATTATTGAAAAAAATTAGGAAAGACGGGTTGGGATAGCAGAAACGGGGCCAGAAAGGGGTAGGGGGTGTGTGGACCAGGTTTTTTTCAATGAAAAATAAGTAAACAGTATTTAGAAAGGTTTAAAGAGGTTTTTGTGGCATTTATGGTTTTGGAAAAAGGGGATGACAGGGTGGATAGGGAGGAATGTGGCGATGTTGCAGGTGTATGGTATAGGGGGTAGGTTACTGAAAGCAGTGAAGAGTTTTTATGAGGATAGTGGGCTCAAGTTAGGGTATGTGGAAAGAGGGAATTATTTCCCAGTAAAAGTGGCCTTTGACAATGATGTGTGATGTACCAGGTTGTTTAAAAAATATTTATAGAGGGGTGTAAAAGAAGTAAAGCAGGGTCTTGGGAAGAGGGGTGGATTTAAAAAAAAAGAATCACCCAAAAAAGTGGGAGTTGTCACAGATGCTCTTTGCTGATGACACTGTGCCTTTGGGGGAATTGAAGAGAAATTCAGAGGTTGGTGGATGAATTTTGGTAGGGTATGTAAAGAAGAAAATTAAAAATGAATACAGGAAAGAGTAAGTTAGAGGGAAAAAAAAAATTAGGTATGAAAGATTGGGTATCAGATTGGAGGGAGAAGTTGGAGGAGGGAAGATTTGATATTGGGAGTGGGGGGGGTCAGCGGATGGAATTTTTGAAAGATGAGGTGAACATAAATTTATGAGGGGGAAAAGGGGTGAGCGGGCACGGAGTCTGTGGAGACAAAGAACTTTGTCCCTTTGGGGGCAAAGAGGGGAATGTATAGAGTATAGTTTTACCAGCACCTTAATGGGGGGTGAAGCTGGGTGATGAATGTTCGGGGAGGAAAGGTGGAGGCATGGAATGTCATGTCTGAGGGGAATGGAGTAATATAAGCAAGAATTGTAGTTTGGAAGTTTAGGAGGGTGCGGGGGGTTCCAAAAAGTTGCCCAAGGGGTGAGGAAAGGGGTTTTTGAGGGGTTTGGACATGTAGAGAGAATGGAGCAAACAGAAGACTTCAAAGTGTATCATCTGTAGCGGAAGGAGGCGGGTAGGGGGGGCCTAAAAAATTGGAGGGAGGGGTAAAGGAGGTTTTTTGTGCTAGGGCTTGGACTTCAGCGGGGATGCGTGAGCTGTTTTATAGAGTGAATGGAGACAAAGGTTTTAATACTTGAGTGTGTTTTGGGGTGTAGCAAAATAACATTTTTTAAGGGAATTTTGGGGAAAAAGGCAGGCCGGACTTGATCCCGGGGATGGAAGTACAGTGCCTGCACTCTGAAGGGGGGGTTAAATGTTGCGTTTAAAAACTGTAGTGTAAAGACCCTTCTGGCAAGACAGTGATGGAGTGAATGATGGTGAAAGTTTTTCTTTTTTGGGCCACCCGCCTTGGGGGAATCGGGCCGTGGTTAAAAAATAATAAAAATAGTAAAGAAAAATGCCTAAAGTTTTTACCCTTTGGTGGGAATCGAATATTTCCAAAAATCCATATTTTGCTAACCCCAAACCAGGTACTAGAAAAAAGCCACGTTGCTTTTTTTAGTTATCCTAGGTTTCTACAATTGCGCTATTGTATAAACTAACAGGCTCCCTCAAAATTCGCAGGTTAGGGGGTCAAAGCCTCCAATGTTGAAAAACCCTAATGTTTTGGGGCCCCAAAATTTTGGGGAAAAATATTACAATACTGCTTCCTTAACTTTTTGAACCCTGAATAAACATAAAATCATAAAAAAGTCGTAAATTGTACTAAATATTTTACATGTTATGCTTTTAAAAATTTTAGTTATTTTATAAAAAGT
>NW_026472279.1:0-11270 GCF_026875155.1 Cherax quadricarinatus
ATTTTATATATATAATATATATATAATATATATATATATATAAATATATATATATATAATTATATATATATAAAATATAATATATATATATATATATATATAATAAAATATATATATATATATATATATATATATATATATATATATGTAATGTCGTACCTAATAGGCAGAACTTGCGATCTTGGCTTAAATAGCAACGCTCATCTTGCCATATAGGGCAAGCGAAAATTTGTGTATGCAATAATTTCGCCAAAATCATTCTGAACCTAATGAAAAAAAAATATTTCACTGTGTTCGTTTAGTATTAAATTATTGTAAACAAATCTAAAATATATTTAGTTGGGTTTGGCTAAAATAAATTGTTCTTGTTATAATAAGGTTAGGTAAGTTTTCTAAGATTCTTTTGGAGCAAAATTAAAAATTTTTTACATTAACATTAATGAAAAAATATGTCTTTAAACGTATAAGAGAAACTTTTAGAAAGGATTTAATTTTAAATGAGTTTTTGCTAATTGACCAGTTTTACATATTCGGCACGACATATATATATATAGTCATTATCAACACCATGTTGGGAGCAGCATACTATGTTACTATGTGCATCCTGTTTGAATGTGGTTTACATATTTGTTGTTCGCTTCAGGCGAAGTACACCTTCGAGTACACTGTGGAAGACCCTGAGAGTGGCAACTCTTACAGCCACAAGGAGTACCGCGACGGAGACAACACTGAGAGACAGTACGAAGTCCTCCCGGACACCCGCAGACAGATCGTCAAGTACTAGTAGGTCTCGAAGTCGTGTTTGTGTGTGTGTGATTAAATCAATGCCTGTGTATGACTACTTTCAGACGGGAGTACAGCGTCATGACCCGGCAACGGCATGGAGAGTTTACAAGTGAAAGCATAAGAACAGAAGAATGGAAGAACATTGCAGCAGGCCTACTGGCCCATATAAGGCAGGTGATTATCAAAATCATCATGAATTTGCCCAACCTTTCCTCAAATCAACCCAAGAATTTACTCCTGTACCCCAGACACCAATCAAACCCAGCCCTTCCCACTCATATATTTGTTAAATTTCTTTTTCGAGTTACCCAGGGTCCCAGCCTGGATTACGCTACTCGGAAGACTGTTCCACGCTGTGGAAAATTAAATTTACCTGGATGAACCTCATTAGATACATACCAGTAATTTAATAAAAGTAACAAGATAATTATTTCTTATAATATCGCATTTGCTTATGCTTATCTTCCACTTATACACTGTGATGATATCTCCTCTCATTCTACATCTCTCAAGAGAGTGAAGATTAAAAGCTCTAAGTCTATCTTCATGCGGGAGATTCATTGTAAAGTGAATCGTCTTTATCATCCTTCTCTATATGTTCTCCAATGAATTTATATCCATTCTGCAGTAAGGAGACCAAAACTGAGCGGCATAATCTAAGGCCTCATCAGTGAGGTATAGAGCTGTAAAATAACTTTTGGACTCCTGTTACTTATACTTTTTGAAATAAAACCTAGTGATGTCAGCCTTATTATGCACACTTAGACACTGTTTTCTTGGCTTTAAATTTCTGCTTACCATGATTCCCAAGTCTTTTTCACATTCTGGGTGATCAAGCTGTACATCACCTAGTTTATAACTTCCAGGCTTATTTTCAGTCACAAAGATTAGGCCTTTACACTTGTCCACACTGAACTGCAGCTAGCACTTTTCAGACCAAGACATTAATTTGTCCAAATCCTCCTGGAGTTCATTGGTATCCTCCACAGAATCAATCATTCGGCCTATTTTTGTCTCATCAGCAGATTCCTTCATCAAGGTTATTAATGTAAATAATGAATAACAATGGGATTACATAAGAACATAAGAAAGGAGGATCACTGCAGCAGGCCTGTTGGCCCATACTAGGCAGGTCCTTTACAATCCATCCCACTAACAAAACATTTGCCCACCCCAATTTTCAATGCTACCCAAGAAATAATCTGATAACTCTGTCCACTCATTTGCAAATCCCAGTCAAATCCAACCCCTCTCACTCATATATTTATCCAACCTAAATTTGAAACTATCCAAAGTCCTAGCCTCAATAACCAAACTAGGCAGACTGTTCCACTCATCAACTACCCTATTTCCAAACCAGTACCCGCGGTCATAGAGTTTCAAAACTCCAGCCCGTCGCGTTAGCCACTAGACCAGCTAGCCACAATAAGATTCATCCAACTAGGTATATTTCTACACCATAGGCAGGTTAGCAAGGCACCTTTTGCCCACAAAGAAATTTTTTTACAGACGAATCTCCAGTAGGTGGCCGGCAAATTGTCAAGTCTCTTCCGCCGTAACTGACAGGGTAGCTGGTCTAGGGGCAACGCGAGGGGGCGGATTTTTTGAGACTCTATACCGCGGGTTCAACCCGGGGCCGGGGTATAATTTGTTTAAATTTGGTCATTACGATTTTTTGATCGTGAAATTGATTGTACAGTTAATGATGGTATGCAGTGAATTAATGGTAGATATTAGGGGTAAAATGCGTGATGGCATATTCTTCAGTGTAGTATGGGGATGATTGGTGATGGTTATATTTTTAGTGATTGGATTTTGTGTGATAGTGGTGTATTGTGGTTAGGAGGTGTATTGAGTGATAGCGTGAATTGCAGGACGGGGGGAAATTTTAAGGATAGAGATGTTTGATGAAAGGGAATATTGTAAAGAAGGGTGTATTGAGTGATGGGGTGTATTTTAGTGATAAGGGTTTTGAATGAACATGTACTGAGTGACGGGGGAGTATTGTAGGAAAGGAGGATTGTAGCGATAGTAGTTATTGTATAATAGATGTATTGTAGTTTAGCGTGTACTGTAGTGATGGGGTGTATTTTTGTGATAAGGGGTATTGTTTTTGGGGGTGTATTTAGTCATAAGGGTGTATTGTAAGATTTGGTGGTGTAACACAGGGGTGTAATGTTGGTAAATTTAGCAAATGTACTATTGTATGGCATGGGTTTACATAATGATAACAAATACTGTAGTAATGGGAAAAAGTGATTGATGGTGGAGTATAGGGAAGTGAATTGCAGTGATATTTTAGTGTTTGTGATGTATTTTGTGGTGATGGTAGTAAAATCGAACGTTATGTGGTATTACTGAATGGGATTTTTGGATGATCTTTTAGGATTAATTAGTGAAATGCATGTTCTTGAATAGTGATTATCTTTAGTATCTTAGTCTATGATGTAGTGTAGTTTGTTGATGATGGTGCGTGTAGTGTGTTGGAAATTACGTGCACTGCAGTGAGACAGGTATCCAAAAGGAAGAGAAAGAAATCAGTTCCTCATTTATCAGGGCCCACAATGTAGGCATGGGAGGGCAATCCATGTACTGCTGGACACCAAACCTTTTGAAGGATGGTCCCCCCGTGGTCAAAGGCATCGAAATTTCCCTAGCTTCATTCAGGGTGGATAAATAGTTCAGGTTCGATCCTCGGCTGGGGGGGGGGGGGGAAAATACAGGTAACCGATATTTATATGCTGACACACATCCCCTATTCCTCTAGATATGTGTGTAAGCACATGAAAGTACTCAGTTTTATTCCAATTTTTTCATATTTTACAACCACGCTATAAATATTTCTTCTGCCGAATAACGCAAGAAAAATTTGTGCATGCAAAAATTTTGGGAAAAAACATTCTGAACCTAAAAGAAAAAAATATATTTCATTGTGTCTTTTATTTAAATTTTTAAAACTTATCTAAAAATATTTATTTTGGGTTAGGCTAAAAATTAAATTTCACTTGTTATGTTTTTCTAAGGTTCTTTTTGGGCATTAACATAAAGAAATAAATTATCTTTAAAGTAAATTTTAAAAAATTTTAGAAAATCTTTAATTTTAAAAAAGTTCTTGCTAATTGCAAGTTTTCCTTTCGTTACATAGTCTATATATATATTATTATATTATTATAAAATATAAAAAAAATAATTTATATAATATAATAATAATTATATATAAATATATATATTATATGCAATAAGATCAAGTAAAAAAGGGATTTCAGAAAAGCAAAACAAACCCCTCGAAAGAAAAAAATTCCAAACGCTTTCGTGATACTCCATTTCAAGGAACAGAAAGTAAAACTCCAAGGAAGCTAAATTTTAAGGGTCTGGCCAGCCCTCACATCAATCCCTCAACGGTTAAAAACCTGACGCCGCCCACCCAACTTGGAAAATCCCTTTTTAAAAACCCCCCCACAAAATATTCTAAAACCCAAAAAATTTAAAAATTATTTTCCAGTGTATTATTTAAATTCTTCCCAATTCTTAATTATAAATGGTCTAATTTAAAAAACCAAAGGAAATTTCAAATTTTTGTCAAAACTGCTTTTTATAAACAAGATTCAATTATATTTTCCGTCGACCATGGGCTTGCTTTTACACTTTTTCAACTTTTTGAAAAACAATTGGGTGGTTAAAAATTTCTTACATGAATAAATAGAGCATTGGAATCTTGTCCAGTTCTAATGCTATATTTATGTTGTTTTAATCTTAGTTCGAGATTTTTACCAGTTTGACCGTAATAAACTTTATCGCAAATTTTACAAGGAATCTTATAGACACATCCATCAGCATTTTGGGGGGAATTCTTTATCAAAAGTTTTTTTAACTGTATCAAGATTTTTGAATACAACTTTAATATTAAAAGTCTTAAGAAGAGAAGGCATATCAACCAAGTTTTCATGGTAAGGGAGAACCAACATATTTTTAGTTGAATAAGGCTGGTTGTCCCTTTTTGGATTGTAAAAAGTATTTCTACCAACTTTAAAAGATTTATCAATTACATTTCTTGGGTATTTTAAATCATTACCTATTTCTCATCAATGTTTTTGAGAGCTTTAACGAATTTGTAGTCTGAGTTCATAGATGAGGAAATATCCAAAATTTATGAAATAGGTAATGATTTAAAATACCCAAGAAATGTAATTGATAAATCTTTTAAAGTTGCTAGAAATACTTTTTTACAATCCAAAAAGGACAACCAGCCTTATTCAACTAAAAATATGTTGGTTCTCCCTTACCATGATAACTTGTTGATATGTCTTCCCTTCTTAAGATTTTTAATATTAAAGTTGTATTCAAAAATCTTGATACAGTAAAAAAACTTTTGATAAAGAATTCCCCCAAAATGTTGATGAGTGTCTATAAGATTCCTTGTAAAATTTGCGATAAAGTTTATTACGGTCAAACTGGTAAAAAATCTCGAACTAAGATTAAAACACATAAATATAGCATTAGAACTGGACAAGATCCAATGCTCTATTTATTCATGTAAGAGATTTTAACCATCCAATTGATTTTCAAAAAGTTGAGAAAGTAGTATCAAGCAAGTCCATGGTCGACAGAAATATAATTGAATCTTGTTTCAAAAAAAACAGTTTTGACAATATATGAATATTTCCTTTGGGTTTATATAAATTAGATCCATTTATAATTAATAGAATTTGGGAAGAATTTAATAATACACTGGACAAATAATTTTTAAATTTTCTTGGGTAGAATAGTTTGTGGGGTGAGTTGTGCAAAGGACTATCCAAGTTGGGTCGGCGCGCGTCAGGTGTTTAACCGTTGTGGGATCTGATAGTGAGGTGCTTGCAGACCCCTTATATAGCTTCCTTGGATGCTTTACTTCATAGTTCCTTGATAATGTGAGTAGTCACGAAAGCGCTTGGAATTTCTCTATTCTTTCAGAGTGGTTTTTTGCATATATATATATATATATATATATATATATATATATAATATATATATATATATATATATAATATATAAATATATATATAATATATATATATATATATATATATATATATTATATAATATATAATATTATATATATATATATATATATTAAATATATATATATATATATAATATGTATAATTGATAAATTAGACACATGTGCAACTCTTGGGTATCTTTATTGAGGAAACGTTTCGCCACACAGTGGCTCTCATCAGTCCATACGTAGGAGAAACTTGAAGAACAGGAGGAGAATGAGGTAATCAGTCCCTCACCTTGAGTCGATGTGTTCAGTCCATCAATCTTGAATAGAAGCCACTGTGTGGCGAAACGTTCCTCAATAAAGATACCCAAGAGTTGCACATGTGTCTAATTTATCAACATGTCGGTTCTCTGAACCATTCATCTACAAATATATATATTATATATATATATATATATATATATATATATATATATATATATATAAATATATATATATATATATATAATATATATATATATATATATATATATATATATATATATATATATATATATTATATATATATATATATATATAAATATATATAATATATATATATATATATATATATATATATATATATATATATATATATATATATATATATATATATAACAACACCGCGTTAGAGAAAGGATTCGAACCCATGTTGTACTGACCTGCCTCATGATAAGCAAAAACCACGTGACACTTTAAACCACAGGACCACCCAACCCTACAAGAATGGCGCAGCCAGCACACAGCTAGCTGTTGGGCCGCCATCCGAGGGCATAAGGAAGTGTGGGAACTTCTAAGCTAATTTCATTCTCATCCATGTTTGGTGTACTAGCCTCAAGAGCAGTGTTTACATATTATTGTAACCACGATCGAGTGGTATTGATCAACAACAACACTGAGCTAGCCAAGGATTCGATCATGTTGTACTGGTTCTGGCTCACATGGTAAGCGAGGACCACGTGGGTCCTAGTGGTTTAAAGCAATCATGTGGTTTTGCTTACCACGAAGCAGGCCGTACAAAATGGGGTTCGAATGTGCATTAGTATCCAGGTTTCATGTGTCAGGAGTACATCTTGTTCCCTCAGATATTCTCCTTCCCCACTTCCTGTCCAATACTATCCTACCTTCCCAAAGTTCATGTGTCCAGGGAGTCATCTGTGTCCCCTCAGATAGATTTTTATCTCTTCCGCACTTCCTGTCCATACTATCCTCCCTTCCCAGGTTCATGTGTCCAGGAGCAGTGAGTCCCATCTGTGTACCCCTCAGAAAACCTCTCTTCCCCACTTCTGTCCTGTTCTATCCTACCTTCCAAGTTCATGTGTCCTGAGTGTTAACGTGGGGTCTCCTCAGATATTCTCCCTTCCACACTTCTGTCCTTTACTATCCTCCTTAACAGGTTCTGTGGCCAGGAGGCCTTCTGTGTTCCCTCAGATATTTTCTCTTCCCCACTTCTGTCCTGTTCTCTCCTACCTTCACCAGGTTCTGTGTCCAGACAGTCCATACTGTGGTCCCCCTTATAATTCCTCCTTCCCTTTTCTTGTTCTTTCCTTCCTTCTCCAGTTTCATGTGTCAGGAAGTCCATCTGTAGTCCCCTCAGATATTCTCCCTTCCCACTTCCGTGTCCTATACTATCCTACCTTCATCAGGTTCAAGTGTCCAGGAGTCAATTCTGTGTCCTCATATTATTCCTCCCTTCGCACTCCTGTCCTATTCTGTCCTACTTCCCCAGGTTCATGTGTCTGGAGGCCATCTGTGTCCCTCAGATATTCTCCCTTTCCCCACTTCCTCTGGTCCTATTCTATCCTACCTTCCCCAGGTTCATGTGTCCAGGAGTCCTTCTGTGTCCCTCAGATATCTCCCTTCCCCACTTCCTGTCCTATTCTATCCTACCTTCCCCAGGTTCATGTGTCCAGCGCGAGGCCGTTCTGTGTCCCCTCAGATATTTCCCTCTTCCCACTTCTGGAATATTCTATCTACTTCCCCAGGTTTCAGTGTCCAGGAGTCCATCTGTGAGCCTCAGATTTCTCCCTTCCCCTTCCTGTCCTTTCTATATTACCTTACCCAGGTTCATGTGTCAGGAGGCCATCTGATTCCCGCAGATATTCTCCTTCCCCACTTCTGTCCTATTCTATCCTACCTTCCCCAGGTTATGTGTTCCAGGAGTCCATCTGTGTTCCCCTCAGTATTTCTCTCTTCCCACTTCTGTCCATACTATCCTACTTCACCAGGTTCATGTGTCCAGGAAAGTCCATCTGTATCCCTCAGAATAATCTCCTGCCCCACTTCTTTCCTATTGTATCCTCCTCCCCAGGTTCATGTGTCAGGAGTCCATCTGGTCCTCAGATATTCTCCCTTCCCAATTCATGTCCTATTCTATCTACTTCCCCAGGTTCATGTTGCCCCCTCAGATATTCTCCCTTCCCCATTCCTGTCTATTGGAATCCTACCTTCCCCAAGTTCATGTGTCCATTAGTCCTCTGTGTCCCTCAGATATTCTCACCTTCCCCACTTCCTGTTCTATACTATCCTACCTTCCCCGGTTTCATGTGTCAAGGGAGTCCATCTGTGTCACCTAGATTTTCTCCCTTCCACTTGCCTGTCCTATACTTCCTACCTTCACCAGTTTCATGGGTCCAGGAGTCCTCTGTGTCCCCTCAGATATTCTCCCTCCCCACTTCCTGTCCTATTATATCCTACCTTCTCCGGTCATTTGGTCCAGGAGTCCATCTGTGTTCCCCTCAGATATTCTCCTTCCCCACTTCCTCCTGTCCTATTCTATCCTACCTTCCCCAGGTTCATGTGTACAGAGGCCTCAAGTGTACCCCTTAGATTATTCTCCCTTCCCCATTCCTGTCCTATCTTATACTACCTTCCCAGGTTCGATGTGTCCCTCAGATATTTCCCTTCCCACTTCATGTCCTATTGAATTCCTTCCTTCCCCAAGTTTCATGTGTCCAGAGTCCATTGTTGTCCCCTCAGATATTCTCCCTTCCCCACTTCCTGTTCTATACTATCCTACATTCCCAGGTTCATGTGTCCAGGAGTCCATCTGTGTCCCCTCAGATTTTCTCCTTCCCATTCTGTCCTATACTATCCTATTCTCAGGTTCATGTGTCCAGGAGTCCATCTGTGTCCCTAGATATTCTCCCTTCCCCAACTTCCTGGTACTATTTATCTACCTTTCCACAGGTTCTGTGACCAGGGAGTCCATCAGTGTCCTTCAGATATTCTCCATTCACACTTCTGTCTATACTATCTACCTTAACCAGGTTCAATGTGTCAGGAGTCATCTGTGTCCCCTCAGTTTTTCTCCTTTCACCAATCCTGTTTTATTCTATCCTTACTTCCCCGGTATGTGTCCCCTCAGAGATTCTACCATTCCCACTTCTTGTCTATTGTATCCTACCTTCCCCAAGTTCATGTGTCAGGAGTCCATCTGTGTCCCTCAGCATTATTCTCCTTCCCCACTTCATGTCATATTCTTCCGACTTCCATGTTCAGTGTCCAGGATTCCATCTGTGTCCCCTCAGATATTCTCCTTCCCCACTTCTTCCATCTATCCTACTTGACCCGGTTCATGTGTCCAGGAGTCCATCTGTGTCCCCTCAGATAGTCTCCATTCCCAATTCCTGTCCTATACTATCCTACCTTACTGGTTATGTGTCCTGGTTCCATCTTGGTCCCGCAGATATTATCTCTTCCCCACTTCCTGTCCTATTCTATCCTACCCTTCCCAGGTTCATGTGTCCCTAGATATTCTCCCTTCCCCCTTCTGTCCTATTGTATCCTTCCTTCCCCAAGTTATGTGTCCAGGAGTCCATTGTTTGTCCCCTCAGATATTCTCCCTTCCCCACTCCTGTCCTATTCTATCCTACTTCCATGTTCATGTGTCTAGGAGTCCATCTGTGTCTTCTCAGATATTCTCCCTTCCCACTTCTGTCCTATACTATCCTACTTAACCAGGTTCATGTGTCAGGATCCATCCTGGTGTCCCCTCAGATATTCTCCCTTCCCCACTTCCTGTCCTCATTCTATCTACCTTCCCCACCCCCTGGTTATGGTGTCCAGGAGTCATCTGTGTCCCATCAGTATTCTCCCTTCCCCACTTCCTGTACTATTCTATCCTACCTTCCCCATGTTCATGTGTCAGGAGTCCATCTGTGTCCCCTCAGATATTCTCCCTTCCCACTTCCTGTCCTATACTATCCTACCTTAACCAGGTTCATGTGTCCAGGAAGGTCCATCGTGTCCCCTTTGATATTCTCCCTTCACACTTCCTGTCTATTCTTTCCTTCCTTCCCCATGTTCATGTGTCCAGGAGTCATCTGTGTTCCCCTCGTATTCCCCTTCCCCATTTTCCCTTTCCCATTTTATCCCCTTTCCCCCGGGTTTAGTGTCCCGGGGGTCCTCGGCCCCCGTATTTCCCTTCCCCACTTTTCCCCCTTTTTATCCTCCTTCCCCCGGTTCATGAGTCCAGGAATTATCGTGGGGCCCCCGGGTTCTTCCCTTCCCCGAAAAACCCGGAAACTTTTTTGATTTTTTTATCCTAACCCAGTCCCACCCAAAAATCACAGTCCCAACCAGGTCCGTGGTTCGTGTTTTATCCATACACCCCTTTACCACTTCCCCGATGTCGCAAGCCCACCCAGTCCTGGTTCGGGGTTTACACCTTTCACCCCTTTTCCAGAGGTCACAAGTCCCACCCAGCCGAGTTCCCAATGTTCACCACCCCCCCCTTCCCCCACTCCTGGTCAGCAGTTTCAGCCACCTTGAAGCAGGGGCCATATTTTTTCTACCAAAAGGGATTTAAATTTGATAAGAGGAGTTTATTCAGAGGGGGAACGCATTAATCGCGCTCTGTAATAACATCCCCCGGACAGACCGAAAAGTCGACTCCCCGAGACAAGGGAAAATCCTTCACAGTTCGTCACCAAGACTGGCCCTATGAAAATTTTGGGAAAATATATTTTTATTTAATATTTACCCATGTAATTATTCATTATTCAATTTTTTTATTGATAAGTGTATTTGTTGGGGTTTTTTGTGGTAAATTTTTGTGTGGGTGTGTGAACCTTTGTGTTCCCGACGATAACGTAATTAATTGTATTGTTACGTTTTTTTTCTTGTTGTTGATCTTTTTTGGGAGGTACCTAGGGTTTTCAAGCACACACTCTTTTTCCAAATTCTGGATTTCCACTACAAAAACCACACATCTAAAAGAAGGGACGAAAAAGCCAACACACCACAATCCGGTTTCTAACATCAGAATTTTTCAAAATGCATATTTTCCCCCCTTTCCCGGATTTTTTATTTAAAAAAATACACCGCACCTCCTCACACTTCTTCCTCACCCACACCCCCCAACACAAAACCCCCCACACACAACACCAAACACCAAAAAACCCCCCCACCAACACAACAACACACTTTAAACCCTTCAACCCCCCCCAAACATAAC
>NW_026472280.1:0-10888 GCF_026875155.1 Cherax quadricarinatus
GCTGTGTATTTATGGATTTGGTAGCATGGAAAAAGTTTGGTAACATTCAGAAACATGGTCACACATGGGATGAGTGGGCACTGCTCGGTGCTGTTTTGATAATGTTATATTCACTCGGAGGATAAGAGGCACTGCCTTCCTGGTGGCATTTTCACTCGTATTAGTGACACCTACAGACAAATAATCATACTAAAAGCACTAAACCTACAAGGGCCATGTGGCCGACAAATAAAACTTCTGTACTTTCTGGATAGACGTTTCCCGATAACCTCCAGTTCTCTGAATTGAGACTGAATACCTTCCATTCCCCCCCCCCCAGTGCGCTGTATAATCCTACGGGTTTAGCGCTCCCCCATGATAACTGCATAATCCCGATAACTCCTCTAAACATGGGAACAATCCTATTTTTCTGTACCAAGAAATAAAGGTTTGACAGGATGAGAATTAGTTCCGTATCTTGAGTTTACCTGGAGAGAGTTCCGGGGGTCAACGCCCCCGCGGCCCGGTCTCTGACCAGGCCTCTTGAACAACTAAAATAAAACGCACTTAGGGAGAGCAACCAACATGGCTACCTACCCAACGTTACCTACTTGCCTAACCCACCCACCTACTTGCCTAACCTTCCAACCTAAAGTCAATCTTTGTCTTGGACAGAAAAGATCTCAGAGTTGCGATTTGACTGGTCCAGGATGGATAGAAACTCCGACGTAAGTTTCCCCTCCAACGTGTAATTAGACGACTTAATCTTTAGTAATCGATACCACCAGCGTTTGCACGTGAGTAAACACGAGGTTAGAAGTATCACGGTCGCTTTTATACAATTTCTCCTAAATTTTGACCTCTTGAGGGCACAGCAGTGTCTGGTATCGCGGTTTCTTCCATTCCTGCAGTTTACCCCTAAGATTTTTTAGTCTCGTACAACCCTTACTGAAGCTTCCCTCCCTCTGGAGGTTCCTTGACGCCGGTGAGGGAGTTTTCTACAAAGAATTACACCTATCCCATTATTCGGATTGAACTTGATTGTTTCCCCCTTTTCCCCAGGCGTGTACACCCCTCCGAGCTTAGCGCTTTCAAGTGTACTGGGGTTAGGCCAACGGCTCCCCATATGAGTACAGCACTTTCATTAAAATAAGGTCCAGTCTCCTATTCCAAAATCCTTCTTATTCGTCTCTCCGGTAGGCCGCCCTGTCCGGGGTTCAATCTCCGTTACAAACGCAAAAAATTCATCCCGGGCGGTCACAGCTCTTTGTCTTTATCTACCACCTCCCCGACTGCCCCCACTTTGACCAAACCCCCTTTGATTTAATTTTTTTTTTTTGCCGCATGTGATAACATTTTTGATTTATTTTCCCTTTAGCGCACATTTTTACCCTTAGCGCCATACTTATTCTTCCATATCTTGACCCTAAATGGTTAGGCAAGGGGTGGAAACTTTGGGCACGTTTTTTTACACCTGAACGGGAAACCTGCACATGATTTCATGAATTTCTTGCCCCGGAATAGGTAAAATTGATTTTTTGGTTGGAGCAACTTTTCTTGCCAAAATAAGGTAACAAAAATTTGTGTATGTAATGTTTTACAAAACCTTCAACATAACCTAGAAAAGTATTCCGTACCCAGGGCTTTTTTTCGTACTTCGCTGCTTTTCTTTTTGATTATAATAATTCGCGCTTACACAGCGCCGTATCCACTTGCCCGCTGCTTCTTTTTTCCTTCCCTTCTCGTGATGGACCCCCCTTTTATCCTGCCCTTCATTGACTTTTTGACAACAACTGACTGACTTCAAAAATTCTGATACCTTTTCGCCTTTTCTACCTCAATCTCTTGTCCCCTTACCCGTACTACCCCCTACCCCTCTGTTTTCTGTAACCACCTGATATCCCCCCTCCTTCTGCCGCCAATACCCTCTCTTCCTTCCCTCCCCTGCAGCGCTGTATAGCCCTTGTGGCTTAGCGCTTTTTTTTTATTTAAAATAAACATAAAAAAAAAAAAAAAAAAAAAAAATCACGAATTTTAAAAAACTTACCCCAATCGAACAAAATACTTTTTTTCGAAATTTTCAAATGATTTTTGAGATTTTTGCATACACAAATTTTCATTTCCCCTTTTTGGGCAAGAGGTTGTGTTTTGGCCAAAACGAAATTTTTACCTATTGTGCATGACATTTTATGTAAAGTACATAAAATACCCAAATGAGAAATTATGGTAAATTGAAAGTAAAAAAATGAAGCTTGTGGAAAAATCGAAAAATTTTATGGAAAAAACGAAATTTTTTTGGGAAAAACAAAACATTGTGGAAAAAACGTAAATTAGGGGGAAAAACGTCTTGTGGAAAAAAAACGAAAACATTGGGGAAAAAATCGAAAAATTAGGGGGAAAAAAACGAAAATTGTGGAAAAATCGATAAATTATGGGAAAAAAAAAACCCATTGGGAAAAATCGAAAAAATTATGGGAAAAACGAAACATTGGGGAAAAACGATAAATTAGGGAAAAAAAAACGCCTTTAAAGGGGGGCTCCTTGGCGTGGTGAAGAGGCTTTTGGGTTGAGGAATCCCCTGCGGTCTTCTTCCTCAGACCCAACCTAATTACCCCCTTTTCCCCCCCTCCCCTATCCCCCCTCCCCTCCTCCCCTTTTTCCTTTCCTCCCCCTCCCTACCCCTCCCTTTTCCCCTTTCCCTCTTTTTACCCTTTCTTTGTTTTCTCCCACAGGCGCGCTTTTCCTGGGTGGGGAAAGGGGACACCGGGGTCCACCCCTTTCCGTTGGGTTTCTTGGCGGGTGGCGAGTTTGCCGTGGAATCGGGATTGCCTGGGGATGCCCCGCCCCTCTCCGGTATCCCGGGAGTTTTGGGGTTTTTTGGGGGACGGGTGATCTCGGGAAAGCCCCCTTTTTTCGGATTCCGGGGGTGGTGGCTGAAGGAGGTATGCTTTGGGGGTATCCGGCCGCCCTCTCTTTTTGTCCACCGGGTAGTGGGCAGAGGGAGGTTGCTATCCCAGATTGCGGGTTTACGCATGGGGGGTTTGGGTTTGGCAGGGGTTTCCCATGCTGCATCTGCGCTACTACCCCTTTTCGAGTCCTTTTGGGCGCAGGGGGAGTTTTTGGGCCCTTTTCTTTTCCTCCTAGGAAAATCCCCCCCGGGGTCCCCCCTTTTTTTTTTTTTTTTTTTTTTTTTTCTTTCTTCTTTCTTTTTTTTTCTTAAAAACAAAAAGAAAGAAGGAACCTAACCAGGGCACCCTGGGTCCAGAACCTGTACCCCCGGGCCCCCTTTTTGTCCCGAAACCCCTTTCTGCCCCCGCCTCGTTTTGGACCCTTTTCAGACTTCCTCATCCTTGTACCTTTTCCCGGGTGTTTTCCCTCACCCGTTCAGGTATGAGGCCTCGACGCCCCCTTCGATTACAGCCCTTTTGCTCTCCCTACATGTTCCCGGCCTTCCCCTCACGGTGCGGCAATTTTAAAATCCCGACCCGTTCACGTGGGCCCAACTCTGGTCCCCCTAAACGTAAACGACAATTCCCGTGATGAACTTCTCCACCTTACCTTCCGTTCTTCTCAAAAAACGATTGACCGCCCTTTCCCTACCTTTCACGCTCGTTTCAGACTGAACAGTGGACTAAATTTTCCCTTTTTACGCCAACTTCTCTACTGCCTTCTTTCGGGACCTGTATTGGAAGGGCATCCTACGCCATGTTGGTAAAGATTTTTTTTTCATGCTCTTAAGAGGGGTACGCGCACATTCCCGTACAGAATCTACCCAGGTCGGGGGCTTCTCGTCTTTCCCATATAGATATGTTCCTGTCCCCCTTAAAAAAATTTCCCTCATTCTTGAGTGGGTCCCGTTTTTCTGCCCAAACCTGTTCAACAAAATTTCCAGCATGTGGCACCGACTTCTCAAACAGCTGGAACTCAAGATCCCCCAATCCCAAGGTGACATTACGTTCTTCCCCCCGTGGGGGAGACGATCCCCCTGCAATGTGGCTCTTTAAAAACTTTTGACACCCCCGAAAAACTCCCCCCCCGTTTATATGCAGGACTCGGTTACAGTTCGAAAGGTGATCCCTACCCCCAAAAAGGTTTTTGGGAAAATTGCTGGCTTTTTGGGCCCCATCCAGGAAATTTTGCAGACTTCGCCGAATGCCCAGCTGGGGTGCCGATTACCTTTAAATCGTTTGCAATCGATCCCCCTTTGCCTTAATGTCATGAGGCTCACCCCTTCGTATCTCGCCTTGTCAGGTTTTTTTAAAAGACGGGAAATCCGTTCCCCTAAAGAGACAAAAGGGTCCCCCTTATGCCAGGGCATTTCTCTTCTCCGCCCCAAGGGGAGACTCCCACGTTTTTCTTTTTCCCCGGTTTAAAAAAACGCCCCCCCCTTTTGGGTATCCCATCTTCTACCCCCACCTCTGGGTTTTACCCTCCCAAAAACATCCTGTACAATCCTTTTGCTGTCCTCGGTCGCTCCCACTTAAAACGCCCCAGTCTAAATCTCGCTTCTTCGGTTTCTTTTACAAGCCTCAGTATCGACGAGCCCTCGTACGACACCTCTTCCAATGCCCCCTTAATTCTAAAAATAAAAAAAGGTCCGGTAACACCCCCTACCCATTTTCCCACCCCCTCATTTTACCCCCCTGTCTCTGTCCCTAGTTTTCCCCTCTCCTGGCTGGGTTTACAAGTGCAGGGTTACCCTCCTCCTCGTAATTCCCCTTCCCCCCCCTTTCCCCCCAAAGTTTTTTCCCTTTCTGCCTCCCGGTTCCCGTCTCTTTGTCCCCTGCCCGCTTCTCCATTTCCCCTCCACCCTTTCGCCCCCCCCTACCTTGGTACGCCCCAATACAGTTCCAATCTTTATCATCCCCCCCCCTACCTTCCCCAATATTTCTCCAAAGACATCTCTGAATTCCGAAACATTAAAGCAATCTCTGAATATTTTGCAGAGAAAAAAACCATAAATGGAACGACCCACTTCCCGCTCTTTCTCTCTCCTCTGCTCCACTGCGCAACTCCTTTTTCACAGCGCACCTTTCCCTTCGCTGCTTAAACTTTTCCACGCCTCCGCATTTGGCTTTTTAACCCTTCTAGTCCGTGGGAACCTTCCGCGGATTTCAGACTTTATCATTGCCATCATGGCCTTTTTACAGTGGAATATACGCGGCCTCGGGGGTAATCGGGGTGAGCTTCAATGTTACTCTCCCAGTTTCCCCCTGTTGGTGTTTGTTTACGGGAAAACCAAAATTACACTTGCTGTTTTTTCTAACTCAGGTTTTAAATTTTTTTGGTATTCTTCGATCCTTTTCCTGAGGGGCCCTTTTAATGAAAGTGCCCTTTTTCCCCGCCTGATTTTCCCGTCCCATCAACTATTTTTCATATTTCGCTGCTTTACCAGCAGCCCGTACCTTTACATAGGGGGGATAGCTCTGTTTTTTATATTTCTCTTTCGGGAATCTATTCCGGTTTTTGCCTTCCTTGTTTCGTCATTACCGCCACCGTTTTGGTTACTTGGTGATTTTAATCCCCACCATTTCCTCGGGGGGGGTCTCACTGTTTTCCCCGTGGAATTCAGTTGAGGTTTTTTCTTGCCACCCCCCCCCTCCTTTTTTTTAAAATACAGGTACTCGCACCCATTTTGATCCTCGGACTCATACTCTCTTTTGATCGACTCTCAGTTTGCTCTTCCCCGCTTTAGATTTATTTGGGGTCTGTCCCCGGGGACTTACTGAAGTGATCTTTTCCCAAATCTTTTTTCTTCCCCTTCATATTCGCCACCTCTTCCCCCCCACGCTGGCAATTTTAATCGGGTTTTGTCACCCTATGTTTTTAAAGGGGGTTCCTTCTTCGCCCCCCATCGATGGCTTTTACACCTCTTCTGTCCTCCCTTTTCACCCCAGTTCTCTTCTATACCCCAAACTTCGGGGGAGGCATTCTCAGAAATGCGTCCTTGGTGGTCTCCTGCTTGTGCTCGGCAGTAGTTTGAAAACCCCCTGCATGGGGCAGGGACCGGACAAAAAACCAGACGCTCCTTGTTTTTAAAAAAGCGTGCGATGCTCGCGTGTCATCCCCTGACGCAAACCACTTTCTGGGGAGATTATTCCCCCACCTCCCTCGCTTCCTCTATAGGGGAGTTGGAAAAAAAAAAAAACGAGTGGGAAATATTTTTCCGACCCGGGTCCTGTTCTGGAGTTGCCGGTGTTGATATAGCAAACCCCCTAATGTTGCCAAGAAATTGGGAATCATCTGGGCCGTATTTTCGGGGCTCCATCTATGCCCCTTTTCTTTCCTCAAAGTTGCCAAGGGGTTTGCACCCTTGGACTTTTTTTCTCTCAGAGAAAAAACATTAATGTGCCTTTTACACTTCAAAAAACTGGAGGGAACACTCTAGCTTGTCGATATCGGCAGCTGGGGGCCCCGCATTCATATTCGTATTCTACAACTTTACTCATCGTTTTTCGTTATTACACATTTTCATCAGTCAGCCTTGCAGTCCTTTACGCCTTTACAATCTTTTTTGGTCACAAGGATTCTTTCCCCAAACTGTGGAAATCCGCCATTGTTTTTCCCTTTCCGCAAACCAGGCACTACGGGACATGAACCTCCCCCTTCTCCCCTGTTTACCATGAGTTTTAAAGAAAAGGAAAAATCTAGTAAAAAGCGTTTAGTGTGGTATTTAGAGACCCAAAACAGTCTCTCCCCTCGTCAATATGGCTTTGTAAAAGGGCGTTCTAATAGACCCCCTTTCTGCGCTTGGGTACTAGTTCGTAATGCCCTTTTCGAATACCATCAGTTTTGCCATATTTTTTGACCCTTTAGAAGCATAGCACAATTGGAGGTATTAAAATTTTACCCAAAAAACCCCTCCTTTGGCCTTCGAGGCAATTACCATCCTTCCTTGAACTTTTTAAAAGACAGGCATTTCCGTTTTTTCGGGTTAAAAAATTTTGCTCTCCCCCGGGGCTTTGTCCAAGTGAGGGGTCCCCCAGGGATGTGTTCTGAGCACAAATTTTTTCCCCCTTGCTATTAAAGATTTGGTCGTCTTCCACAAAAATTTGGTCACACTCTTGTTGATGACTTCGCTATTGCCTTGCAGGCGGCTGTCACCTCCTTAAATTTCTCTCCACATGAGTCGACCGTGTTTCCAATTGGGCCCCCACACGGGTTTTAATTTTCGCATAAAACCCACCAAATCACTTCACTAGACGCTCTGTCATCTCTGATCATCCTTTGTACCCTTGGCTCACTATCCCTGAAAGTGATCGTCAAATTTCGGGCCTCCTCTTTGTCGTAGGTTATCCCGGAAACCTCCTTTCCCCTTTTGAAAGGGAAATTGTCACAGCCGGTGAACCTTCTTAAAACCCTTGCTTTTTTCGTGGGGGGCTGATCGTCGAACCCCCCTTCACCAACTTTCCCAACCCCTTTTTTTATCGAAACTTGTTTTGGTGACCAGATCTATTCGCGGCATCTCCCCCTACTCTCTCTACCTTTAAACCCCCTTCATCACAAGGGTTACGTTTAGCCTTTTGGGGCTTTTCGCTCTTCCCCTGTCGAAAGCCTTAGCAGAAGCGAACGTTCCTCCTTTCCGATCGCCGTGATGCCCATTGCCGCGCTACTATGTACCTCTCTGATCTCCGCAAACCTTCCTTTTTTAGAATGGTCACTGAATTTTGTAGAATTCTTTATTTGTTCGCCGCCCCTGCTTACTCCCTCCTTTTCCCCTTCGCCTTCATTCGCTCTTTTCTTTCTTCAAATTAACACCTTTCTATGTTTCATGTAGCATCTCCTTTTCCTACCCCCTGGGAAGTTCCCGCTGTTTTGATCTGTTTTTTCTCCCTCCCTTGCTCGAAAGCCCCTGCTACGGTCGCTTCCCGTCTTTTTTTGACCACTTTCACTCTCATTCTTTGCCCTTGCTGTGTACACAAAGGCTCTAAGCTTTGACCCCGGGGAGGATGTAGGATTGCAACATGTTTCCGGGCAGGTCGTAAAGGGCATTTACTATCTTAGTGATTTTTTTTGCTGAATTATATGCCATCCTTACCCAAACATTATCCCTATTGATCTTGCCTGGTCATCTTTGTGGTTTTTCAGATCCCTTGTGCTTTAAGGGTATACAAAAATTTGATACACCTCACCCCTTTTTCCTCCGTATCCAACTTTTGGGTACGCCGCTCTTTACTAAGCATAAAGATATTTTTTTTTTGTGGGTCCCTGGGCAGTTGAGGGACGGCAATGAAAGGCAGACACTGCTTTCCCCGTTTTTATAGGGGTATTCCATGTACGATATTTTGGGTGTAATATCTTCCCACCTTCACCCCTTGGGAACAAGTTTGGGCTACATGCTCGGGAACAACTTCAGTTATTAAACCGAGTATGGTTTGGCCGCTTTATCACCAGTGTCGGGTTGGGGGACACTCCTCCCGTCTTCGCATTGGCCCTATCGTCTTACCTGGATATCTCATGGGGAGGCGCTTTCTCCTCTCGTGAGAATTGCCAAGCTCCATTTTCAGTCGCCACATTTGTTGGACTGCCCCTTTTCACGAGCACGCAGAATTTTCCCCGTCGTCGTCTTCGCCCCGCTCTCCTTTCCTTTCCCCTTTTCGCTGATGGACCCACCTTTTACCCGGCTCTCTCTTGACTTTTTGACCGATGACTTACTTCACAAAATTTGATACTTTTTAGCCCTTTTACTTGTATCTCTTTCTCCCCCTACCCAGTCTATCCCTGCCCCCCTGTTTTTTGTAACTGTGATCATCCCCCCCCTTCTGCCACAATTCCCTTCTTCCCTTTCCCCACCCGCAGCGCTGTATAGCCCCTTTTGGCTTAGCCTTCTTTTTGTTTAATAAAATGGGGGAAAAAAAACGAAACATTTTGGGGAAAAACGATAAATTATGGGAAAAAAAAAACATTTGGGAAAAAAAAAGATAAATTATGGAAAAAAAAAACATTGTGGAAAAAAAAAGAAACATTGTGGAAAAATCGAAAATTATGGAAAAAAAAAGTACATTTTGGAAAAATCGATAAATTATGGGAAAAACGATACATTTTGGAAAAATCAAAATTAAATGGGAAAAAACGATACATTTTTGGAAAAAAAGATAAATTATGGGAAAAACGATACATTGTGGAAAAAAAAAAGAAACATTGTGGAAAAAACGTAAATTATGGGAAAAAAAAAGATACATTTTGGAAAAACGAAATAATTATGGGAAAAAAAAAAAAGAAACATTGTGGAAAAAAACGATAAATTATGGGAAAAACATACATTGTGGAAAAAACGATTAAAATTATGGGAAAAAAGATACATTGTGGAAAAAAAAAAAAGTAAAAATTTTGGAAAAACGTTAAAATTTTGGAAAAAAAATATAAATTAGGGGAAAAACGATACATTGTGGAAAAAAAAAGATAAAATTTTGGGGAAAAAAAGAAAATTGTGGAAAAAAAAAAAGTTTAAAATTTTGGGGAAAAAAAAGATACATTGTGGAAAAAAAAGAAAATTATGGGAAAAACGATCATTGTGAAAAAAAAAATAAAAATGGGAAAAAAAAAAGAACATTGTGGAAAAAAAAAGATAAATTATGGGAAAAACGTACATGTGGAAAAAAAAAGATAAATTATGGGAAAAACGATACATTGTGGAAAAAAGTTTTTGGGAAAAAAAGATACATTGTGGAAAAAAAAAAGATAAAAATTTTTTGGGAAAAAAAAAGATACATTGTGGAAAAAAACGTAAATTTTGGGAAAAAAAAAGTACATTGTGGGGAAAAAAAGTAAATTATGGGGAAAAAAAGATTCATTGTGGAAAAAACGATAAAATTATGGGAAAAACGATACTTTTGGAAAAAAAAGTAATTATGGGGAAAAAAAAGAAAATTGTGGAAAAAACGAAAACATTGTGGGAAAAAAAAAGTAAATTATGGGAAAAACGAATTATTGTGGGAAAATCGATAAATTTTGGAAAAAAACTCCCCTCAAGGAAGGCTCCTGACGCTGGTGGGGGCTCTTGATCTAGGGAAGGATCTGTGCTCCGTTCCCTGAATTAAGCCTGAATGCCTTCCCTCCCCCCTAGGCGTGTTAAAACCTACGGGTTTAGTGCTTCCCCCCTTATTTAATAATAATAATATGGAAAAAACTAAAATTTTTGGGAAAAAAAAAAAAAACATTGTGGAAAAAAGTAATTTTTGGGAAAAAAAACGATACATTGTGGAAAAAACGAAAATTTTGGGAAAAAAAAAAGATACATTGTGGAAAAAACATAAATTAGGGAAAAAAAAAAAAACTTTTTTTGGAAAAAAAAAAATAAATTAGGGGAAAAAGATAAATTCAGGAAACAAAAATTACCCAAAAGCACTGTTAGACTTTCAGATATCATATAACTCAATGAAAAATGCACTAGCCAAGGAGTCAAACTCATTCTGCTTACCCGCCCCACTGTGGGCGAAAACTCATAACTTAAAACCCGGGGCCCCAAAGACTGTGGGTCCGTGGATTAAGGGTCGTGTGTTTTTGCCCACCATGGGAGGCCAAAGCAGAAGAAAACGACTCCTTTGGGTAGTCGCAGTGTTAAGATTATTATTTAAATGTATAGGCCCCATGGCCCCATACAAAATAAAAAAAAAAAACCTCTTCGATCATTTTCCTGCGACCTTGTCTTGACTTCTGGTTCCCGTTAAGACCATTTAAAACTGGGCATAAGCGCAGCATTACAAAGAAAACACAAAACCGCACAGCATTATACCGGCTCTCCAGTGTACAGGAAATGGCCAAATAATGCCCTTCTCTGGGGCACATTAATAAGCAAGTCATTAGGTGGATAGGGGAAAAAAATATTTTGAATAAACAGTATGCACTAAACTTGGAAGGCTTGTATATCAAAAGTATTTTATAGACCTGAGAAAAAATATATATTTTA
>NW_026472281.1:0-11005 GCF_026875155.1 Cherax quadricarinatus
TACAAAAAACCGGCCTAAAATTTTGAAAAACCCACATGTACATTCTTCAGTTTAGCACAAAACCCAAATTTTTCAAGCATTTTTACTCTCAGAAAAAATGACAAATTTGCATCTCCCAGAAAAACCCAGAAATTATAATTTTCATAAATGAATCAGTTTTTAAGATAAACCGCCACAACGGGCTACTCGTTATCTAGGGAAAAAAAAAGCCGTGCCAGTTTTTTATAAAAAAAATTGGGCCAAAATTCTAATAACCCAACCTCCTTTTTTTGGGATTGCTAAGCTGGAAGTTAAAAGTCAATCCAGGGGGCCCATGTAATTGTCATACTGTGACCAGATCTACCGGGAGTTCATTCTTTGTAATGCTTGCTATCAAAATTTGGGCCCCATCCCGGGCCCCACTATTCCCTCGTAATTTTTACTACCGCCCACGGGGATGGGTATGGGGTGCATAAAAAAATATTAAACAAAAAGGAGGTATCCGATGACGAGGGAAGCCAAAATCGGGAATGGCCTAAAAAAACGCCCCGGGCACCTTGAAAAGGGGGAACCAAATCAAAATATTTAAGTACTGGAGAAATGCTGCAGTACATGGTGGGGGATCCTTATCACTGGTTATATGAGAGAGGTAATCTTTTTGAGGGGAAAAGTGGAAGAGTAAGCTCCAGTGCCCAAACCCCACGGCGTCAGCTGCCCCTGTTCCCCCGTTGTTTGTGTGAACTCACCTGTTTTGTTGTTTTTGCGGGTCAAATCACATCCTGTCTTCTCCCCCCCACGTTTTTGTGTGGTTAAAAACTGTGCCCACCAAACTGTGGTTACGATTTTAAATCATAACTTTGAGATTTATCTTCCTTGTCCCAGTTTTACAAATTACGTTTCTGGGGTCTATGACCTTTTTGAAGCGCTGAGCCCCGTCTCAGTGTGTATTTACATAAAAGTTAATTGATCCCTTCTGGTTACTCCCAATGCAAAGAATCAAATCTTTAGCTATGGGGGTTTTTAATCGGGGAAAAAGCAAAAAACCCATGGGGTCATACAGCGTTTGGGGGAATGGGGGCAATGAACTCGACCCGGAAAGGGGGGAAAAGTCAATTCTTTGAATCAAAAACCCTCTCCCCACCAACATCAAGGAACCTCCCAAGGGGTGAGCCAAGCCCAAGCCCTTTGGTTAAGAGCCCTTTACCAAAATCATATGTAATAAAGTGTCAAGGGAAATGACAAGTTAAGTTTTTCATGTGGACAATTAACAAAACAAAAATAAAAACAATTAAATAAAAAATAAGTTTGGCCCTTTGGGTCTAATTAAACACTGAATGAAAAGGAACCCTTTAAATTTTACTTCGAAGTTCCGATAAATCGATAGCTTTATATATCCACAGAGATAATGAGTTAGCAGTCAATCCCTCGCACTTAGCTTTTTCGTTGCATTTTGATTTTTTTAAGCCGAGAAAACACTCACATCGATTTTCTCCCAACTAAAAGGGTATCTTCTTTTTTTTTTATTTTTATTTAAAACCCAAATCATTTTAACATAAAATAAAAAAACTAGGGAAACCCTAAAAATTAACTGCAAACGGTTTGTACTTACATGCCGCAAGAATTACAACAAAAATTACATCAAGAACATAACAAAAAAACAAAAACATGTCACGGGTCATAAATTAATATATACAAAACCTTGCATATATATAAATTGTACATTAAATGACATCTGACAAATTTTTCAATACACTTGAACAAAAATATACAAAGAATTAATCAGTTAAATCCCCCCTTTCCCAATTAATAAAAAAAACCAAAAAACAAACACATAATTGACAGATAATCTCATACTTTCCTTAAAATCAGCTGAACATACCCAACATAAAAATTTAAACAGAAAAGAATTACAGCTTAGAACACAATAACAAGCTTTACTTTTCTACATCCATTTAAACTTTTAGACAAGGGACTACGTCTAAAGTTAGATATGTCGTATACCAACGACTAAAACTTAACATCAAGAATTGCATGAAAAACAAACCGATATAGGGTAAAACCTTTAATTAAAATTTTTTAAAAAGAATAAAATCGGCTTTTAAAAAAGTATTACATAAGTCTGACCCATGCAAAGGTCAAAAAAGAAAGAGATATATTTTTATAATACAAAACCCCACACCCCCCCCACACCCAACACACCCCCACCGTAAAAAAATTTTCAAAAAATACATTAATCATAGCACTGTATGCCAATGAAACGGATATAAGTATCTCTCACGTGCAAAAACCCGACGTAACTAAATACAACTAAAACACACTGCATGTGCAAATAACTTATTTCTAAAGAATCATTTTAACAAGACTGATACACATATAATTATACATAAAAAATCTATTATTATACCTCATTTTAAAAGTGTTATATTACCATAACGGCCTTTGAGTCACTACACTTGGGCCAAAAATTTCCCATGAAAACCGGGAAACCTTTCCCAACCCCTTCACAACACTCTCACGACCCCCCCCCCAGGGAGGCGACCCCCGCTGTTGCCCCCTGACACCTAAAACCTATAAAAACCCCTTCATTCACTCATTCCAATACGATTTCGAGAATCCCAACTTTGCATTATACCCCTTGAAAGCCTGATCCACCTCCCCCCTACAAAACTCTGTTACGACACCTCGTACTAAAGAACTTACCGCAGAACCTTTCTTCTCCCCTCACTATCCCCTCTCCCCCTCATCCCCACACAATATAAAATTTCACCTGATATAATCTAAAGTCTTATGACACCCTCGCTAACCCACCCATTCTAGACTTAGAGCACGAAAAAAACCGAACCCCAGGCCCCCCCACCCTCGGTCCCAACCTTTAACCGCCCCTAACCCCTTACCCCTTTCCCAAAAAAGAAAACTACATGGTACGCTGTCTCTCCCTCCACGATACCACACCCCCACCCTCAAAAACCCTTTTGTTTCGTATACCCCAAAAAAACGGAAGGATCCCTGCAGAAAAACGAAACATCCCTCACGCCCCCGAGGTTTTAACTTCAATTTACTAAATCTAAACCAAATACCTTCCACGATAATGGGGAAAAAACCCCTCAAGGGGAAAAACGCCCTACCTACAAGTAACCTACACAAAACCCTTTACAAACCTTTTCGTTCCCAAACCCAACACACAGCCCAAAACTATTTCACATTCCTAAACTCCATTCCTCTTACCAAAACCCCCCGCTGGTGCCCTTCCAACCCCCCCGGTTCACCCTAAAGCAACATTTCCCCATTTAATAAAAACCATTTACCCCTCCTTTCCAAACCCAAAAACCCAACCCACCCTGATTACAGGTAACATTACACCCCCTCCGTAACCAATCACAACGTGAACCCCATAAAAATTTTACACCCGTCTTAGTATCCCGCAATCGCTGTCCGTTTGGGAACACAGCTGCAACATACCAAACCTTATTAAATAAAATTTCACGATTTTCACGCCTGTATCGATTTAGGTGCTGGGGTTCAAAACCCCCCTAGAGCCCCCAACCCTTTTCCCAAAAAACCCTTTATCCGAATTTTCCTCCCGCGCCGAAACCATGTCTCCCTAAAAAATAATACCAAAAATTTTAAAGACACCCCCCTTTTTTTTAACAAATTAATCCCCCCCCCACACCCCCCCCCCCAAAAACCCCAAACCCCCCATGCCCCTTGACTTCGCCATTTCCCTAACCCGGGCATTTCCAAATAATTGACCCCTCGTCAAACCTTCATTGACATCCCTGCCAAAAGAAACATGGTGTCGTCCCATACCCAATTAACCCCGGGCCCAGGCCCCCCCCACCCCCCAAAACCCCCCGCACAGGCGTAAAAAGCTGGGGTCAACCATTCTATAAAGGGGTCCTGGAAAACGCAAACAATTTTACATGGGGCATCCCTGTTAAGGGCCTTTCCCATTGAAATTTTCCCCCCCATACACCCTTTAATCTGTACCCTCATTTTCGCCCCCCTTGTACAAAGTATTTACCCCCTCGATATTTCCCCCCCAAAAAACCCCGTCCCTAAGTATAACCCGCAAAGCTCCCTTTCCCTCTTCATTGTCCCTGAGTTAGAGCCCCAAAGCCGCCCCCACCCCCACCCTTTGCTTCCACAAAACTTCTCAGACCCATGTCCTTCAATCATCGACCTTCCCGGCAAGAACTGAGATTTTTGACCCACCCTCCACTTCAATTTGAACCTTTTACCTAAAATTTTTGCAAAAACCCTTATGTTGCACAATCATGTATGGTCGGTCTCCCCGGGGGTGGGGTGCCCCGCCCCCGGGACCAGCACTCTACTGCTGTTTCCTGCTTCTCCCCCCCTTCCTTTCCCTCAAATATTAAAAAACCAAAATTTTTAATTCCCTTTTACAACGCCCCATGTTGTAAATAAAATTTTACCCGGGGGACCATCAATACCGGGGGGTGTCCCCTTCCCATTCCCCTTAACGATTCTTATTTCCTCTGCCGTAACGTCCCCCCTAAAACCTTTTGATCACATTTCCTAAATTACACGTCCTCGTACACACCTTGTCAATGCCCCGCACCCCCCCCCCACTGTTCCCCGTTTTTCCGTACCCAAGCCCCCGCATCGACACATCCCTTGTGGTTCGTATTCCTCCCACTTTAATTCCCCCAAACCCTCTCCTTACCCCCAAACATGGGATAGCCCTAGGCCTGCCTTTTCTTTTGATGCCCCAAAAAAACCCCGTGACGGTTGTCGCCCAAGCACTTCCCCCACCCCCGCCTGCCCCACGTTTTAACCTTTTATTTTGCAAAAACCCCAACCTCCCCCTTTTTTTAGTTTTCATCCCGGAAAATTATTCCCACCCCCCCCCCCCCAAGCAACTCTTAAACCCATCCCCTAAAAATTAGCCGTCCCAATTTTTAAAATTTTAATACGTTTTTTTTTCTTCACATAAAACTTTTAATCCCTTTTCCCTTTTCGACATATCCACCATGTCACAATTTATCCACTCCCTGTTCTTCCCCATAAGCTCCTCCATGGACTGAAAACCCTCCAAACCCCCCCCCCATCCTAAAAAATTAATTCAATTTCCAATAAATTCTTAATGTCCCCGGCGCCCCCACCCCACCTCCACCACCCCGCCCTATGATCCATTGTATCTCAAAAGTACGAAAAATTTTACGTTCACCCTGAAAAGGTACACTCTATTGCTCGCAGCATAACCACTCCTAACAAAGTTTATTCGTCTCCCACACGCTCCCCCAAAGGCATCACGAACCCAACTCCCTTTAAAAATTCCCCAAAGCCACAGACTATATCCAGTCCCCTTGGGTCCACATCAGCCCCCTGATTACATATTCCGTCCCCCCCAACTATCGCCACCCCTTTGGGATGACTTAAAAAAAAACAAGATCCTCCACACAAAATCTTTCTTTACCTTTTTGTTTTTTTCTGCCGGGGCATACACACTCACAAAAAACACACGCTTACCCCCCACCCCCATCCCCACGCAACACCCTCCCTCCCCTCCCCCTCGCTTCTCGCAAAACAAACGGGGCCCTCTCCCTTATTAAAATTTTCCCCCACACCTTTTTTTGACGGGGGATGGCAGGGGAAAAACCGAAATCCCGCCACCCCAACCCCTACCCTCTTTTTAAATTGTGCCCTGCAGGAAAACAACATCCCCTCGATTTATTCAGAAAATTACGAAACCCAAATTTTCTTCATAACCCCTACATAACCCTTTTCATTTTCGGACAACCCTAAGGCTATTTTAAAATTTCCCCCGCTTCCTCTCATCATTTTACAACTCCAGAGCTTTAAATTTTCGTTTTACACCTTCAGAGGGGCTTCTTTCCCTCCCCCCCTTTTCGGTGCCTCCTATCATGGCTACCCCCACCTCACCAATACCTTACACTTGACCTCTCTTTTTCCCAGGGCCTTTGTCAGGGTTTTTGAACGTCAAAACGAATTGTGAGCCGCCCCTTTCTCGTGACAGTATGTTCACATATCTTGATCAGATGTTACCCCTCGAGAACCCCCACCCCCACCTTGGGGAAGGTTTTTGAGTCAAGGATGACTCCAAAAACCCCATCACTCCCCAAAATTTTATGTCTCAACTTTCTGGAAGCGTGTTTCCCCCAAGACACCACGCTCAGATTAACCTCCCCCTTGTGGTGAAACGTCTTCAACCCTCCCCAAATTTCCCCCTCAATCCTGAAAACCCTTCTCTTGACTTGCTGCTCCCCCTTATCCACAGGACGACACCTGATAGGCAGTTTGGGGGGGGGACTCCAACTCACCACCAGTCCCGTGTGCCCCATCCACTATCTCGCTCCCCAAAACACCACGCCCCCTCCATGTTGTTTCCCACCTGCCCCCTTTGAAGCGGGGGTGCGACGGGCCCCCACAGGTCCAGGCACATGTCTTGCTTTCACAGGGCGCCGCTATGTGACATACTCACCCATGGCGGCACGTCGTCGTTTTTGGGGCTTACCATTACGCTCCTGAAATCTTGTGGGACCAAAAAGGTGGTATTTGGTGCCTCAAGTATTTGAGGGTTTAAAGAACCCCCCTTTGGGAAAACCAGCATAGGGTCCTGCCCCCCAGTACCATGTTGAGCATAAGCACCGTCCCCCATTCCAAAACTTTCCTTATAACGCCTCTCCGCCTCAAAGGGAACGTTGCTAACTTGTCCACGTATAATACCCTAAACACTTTCTTTTTTACAGTGAAAGGGTGTACGTTTTAAAACTACTCTGAAACCCGGGGTTAACGATTTATAAACCTTGAGATAGCAGTTTTACGAAAATTTCGTTGTCCTCCCTTCAATGCTACACCATACAAGTCACAATCTTGTACTCCATAAGTCTCCCGTATGATCTTTGGCAATAAGACTTGCGCAGAACTGGTCGTTATCGTTCCTTTAAGTAGCTCGATGCCTACAGTATTTATCCTTCGTCTCAGACTAACCGCCATCTTGACGATCACAGTGCACCTAAGTTGTTAGCCGAGGTGTGACAGCACCACTTCACACCACTGCAGCCAGGTAACTGACAAGTATCTTACTTACTGGTTGGAACAGAGATGAGAAATAAAGGACGGTCGAAAGATTTATCCACCAACAGCTTGACTGAGCTTATTCTTACTGCGTCAATAATCAGGTATAAATACGCATGACTTCAACTCTACGTGTTACGTAACTTCGAGATTACAACGTTCATGGAGTTAGGTTGGAAGTCATGTTAACTACTTAGGTCCCCTAACTCCCCTTGCCCTCTCGGATCACCAGGTCAGAGTAATAAAGACTAAGAAAAATATTAGGTTACCTAAATCCAGATATTAAGAGATGCAATATTCGGTAAGGGACAACTACATTTTAACTCTCTTACACGAAGAAATCACGGCAATCCCTGTCTCGGTGAAATAACAAGTACAATAAAAGTAACTCAATATAAACAGCAATACTTACTTGAGCTGGACGTCGCAGATGTAGATTAAATAATTTGTCTCCTACCACCTCCTACGGAAGAGAATGTCGAAAAAAAGAAGTGAAACTCTAAAGAATACTGGAAGCATACGTTTGGTGACAGTACAAAGAAAAGTAACGACTCACCACAAACAGTAATTCTCGGCGTCCCTCACATGGACGTGAAAACCCAACAACAGATATGCAAGTCACACACAATATTAATTTACAAGAATTCTATGGAGAGAAACAGTATACAGTGCAGTGGGTTTTTTCAAGTCATGAACAGAAACCCCCCCCCCCCCCTCCTCTCTCTCTCCTCTCTCTCTCTCTCTCTCTCTCTCTCTATAATATATATATATATATATATATATATATATATATTATATATATATAATATATATATATAAGAGAGAGAGAGAGAGAGAGAGAGAGAGAGAGAGAGATACACAGATAAATAGGAAGCGTAATGAAGTACGGATATTCCTATCATTAGTACCTTTTAATTATATACTTATTCATAATGACCTCTTTGTTTCGGGTCAGAAATGTGTCAATACTGTATAATGAAGAATACGATCAAGAGTATTCGAGCGAAAATTTCGTGAAGCATCAAGGTTTTACTTTTCAAATAAAAATATATATTTTACTCAATTCTCCACTTAAAATATATCTTAAACAGCAGGTTGGTTAAATTGATGATAACTATCGTGTTTTTACGCATTTATTCGTAATTTTAACAGTGTCGAGACTTTCATTACTCCCAGTTAACTCACAGAATTGATGTTAGAAGTATATTTAACACTAATGAAAACAAGATAAACGAGAACTTGTGTAATAATTTTCTCTGATGATCTCTGCCACTAATTTATTGATTTTTTGAGTTTTGCAGATGAACAAATAATACGTTATTTGAATCTGGGAATTTAGACAATAGATTTACTTGGGTTTGTTAAGCGCGGAGATTATTGCTTATAGTGAAAAATTATGTAACTTCAGTGTGTGAGAAAAAAAAAGTAAAAATGAATTTCAAGGATAGGAGAGTATGTGGAAACTGTAAAAAAGAATATATACATTTTTATAACGCTTTTAAAAATTTAAAATAACAAAAAATTTCTAAAAAAATAAGTGTGTCGGAAAGTTGACGTGAGTACCATTCAAAAAATAAAATGGAAAAGATTTTGCTGGGAGCGTTGGAGCTATTGAGAGCTAATTTTTTGATAAAAATAGACTGGCTATGAGGGGGTGTGAAGAATGGGGGAGCAAGTATTAAAAAAAAAATGCATACATCAGCAGTGGGCTGTACCCTTTCTTTTACACATCAGTGGGGGCAAAAAGCAACTTTTACGTTAATATCCCATCAGAGGGGGGGGCTTATGCAAGGGGTGAAATTTTTCAACGTGAGCTAAAAACTCGAGAGGGGGGGGGGGGGAATGCAGGATTGCGGGTGGGGGGGCTTTCAGACATTGACAGCCGGTCAGTCTAACAGCCCCCCGCCGGTTTAAGGTGCGCTTTATAGGGCCAGTGGAGATAGTCAACCCGTGGCACTAAAAATTTTTAGATCCTTTGGTTAGTGCTGAAAATTTTTTTTGAAGGTGTATGTGTGTGCTTTAAGTTTTTTTCCTTGGCTAAGAAGGAAAAAAGAGGGTCCAAATTAAGGTAAAAGCAGGAAAATGGTGCGTGTGATGATGGTCTCCGTTGATTATTATTTTCCCCCTAAAAACATTATCTATGTTGAGGTTTCCGGACAGGGGACAAAATTGCATCTGTGAAAAATTTCACTCAACACACAAAAAATGCCCAAACAACAAAAATAAAGGTATGGGGGGGATGGGATTGCTTCCCTCTCATAAATTTGAAAACAAATTTAAATTTTTGTGATCATACGTAATTGCATACAAAACACAGACTCAGGAAGTTTTGTGAGTTATGTTTTTTTTTCCATACCTTTAAGTTTGGTCAGAAATCTAAAACAAGGATGAAACTTTTCATTTGACCGAGTGTGCGTTATGTGAGGCAGGGATTCAATTTTAAAAATAGTTTTCTTCGTTTTCCCTGGTGTTACTGCCTCTTTATCTTTTGTTTGGTCAAAGTTAATTGAAGCAAAATTTTAACACACCATCTAAATTTCTGCCCGGGTTTTTTTTATATGCTGGGCCCCAGGTCCACTGTGCTTGCTAGGGTTGTGTTCGTGGCTGCTGAATTCATGTCCGTGGTGTTCTGGGGGTACCCAGGTGTTTGGGGGCACCATATACAGGGGGTTTGGTGGTACCCTATACCCTGGTTTTTGGGGATACCTTAACAGTGGTATTCTGGGGGCACCCATGTACCGTGGTGTTTGGCGGTACCCCGGTGTTCTGGTGGTACCCATGCACCCTGGTTTTGGTGGGACCCCTGCCCCCCGGTGTTCTGGTGGTACCATGCACCCTGGGTTTTGGGGGGTACCCATATACCCGGTTTTTGGGGTACCCCCTATACGGGTATTCTGGTGGGACCCATTTTCCCTGGTTTTTTGGGGTACCCTATACAGTGGTATTCTGGTGGCACCCTTTTCCCTGGTTTTCTGGGGGAACCCTATAAGTGGTTTCTGGGGCACCCCTGCCCCTGGTGTTCTGGTGGTACCAGGGTTCTGGTGGTACCCCCCCTGCACCCCGGGGGTCTGGGGTACCCCGGGTTTTGGTGGACCCATATCCCCGGTTTTTGGTGGTACCCATTTTACAGTGGGATTCTGTTGGCACCTGTACCGTGGTGTTCTGGTGGCCCAAATACCCTGTGTTCTGGTGGTACCCATGTACCTGGTGTTCGGTGGGGGACCCCGGGTTTTGGTGGTACCCTTTCCCTGGTTTTTTGGTGTACCCTATACTGGTATTCGGGGGCCCATGACCGGGGGTGTTCTGGGGGTACCCCAAGTACCCCGGTGTTCTGGTGGACCCATGTACCCAGGTGCTTGGTGGGCCATATACCTGGGTTTGATGGGACCCAAAACCGCGGGGTTTGGGGGAACCAGGTACCTGGTGTTTGGTGGGACCCGGTCCGTGGTGGGCCTATTTAAACCCTGGTGTTCTGGTGGTACCCTATACTGTGGTTTGGTGGTTTTCCCCATGTACCGTGGTGTTCTTGGTACCCATGTCCGTGGTGTTTACAGGGACCCATTGATTCAATTTTTTTTTATGAAACAATTTGCTGGACCTTAGTACAATGGGACCCGCACTTCGCTGGGACGTGTTAACTTCCAAACCAAAGATGAGTTCCTCAAGCTATGGAAAAGTTGGTGAGCACGTAGTACTTTGGTTTTGAATGGAGGCGATGCTGACAACTGTGGAAATGGAACTTGTGGTTTGGGTTTTTATTAAGGGAAAGTTTTTTCATGAGGGCTTCAAAGGTCCTAACACAGACGTACGAAGGATTATCCAATTTACGCTAGATAAAACACACCTCCCACTCTTGAAAAGCTATACTTTTTTATAACTTAAAATTTAGTTCAATTTTAAATTTTAACTCAAATATGAACCCTGTTCTGAAAATTCCTTGATAGCTGCAACAGAACTCGGGGATAAT
>NW_026472282.1:0-5000 GCF_026875155.1 Cherax quadricarinatus
CTGCCCCTCTTCATGGTCGTATACTAGGTCACTCTCCTGAACCGTGAGCTTTATCATACCTCTGCTTAAAGCTATGTATGGATCCTGTGTGTATGTGTGTGTGGTGTGTGTGTGTGTGTGTGTGTGTGTGTGTGTGTGAGTGCGTGTATGTGTGTGTGTGTGTACTCACCTAGTTGAGGTTGCGGGGGTCGATTCCGAGCTCCTGGCCCCGCCTCTTCACTGATCGCTACTAGGTCACTCTCCCTGAGCCGTGAGCTTTATCATACCTCTGCTTAAAGCTATGTATGGATCCTGCCTCCACTACATCGCTTCCCAAACTATTCCACTTACTGACTACTGTGTGTACTCACCTATTTGTGGTTGCAGGGGTCGAGTCCTAGCTCCTGGCCCCGCCCCTTCACCGGTTGCTACTAGGCCCTCTCTCTCCCCGCTCCATGAGCTTTATCAAACCTCGTCCTTAAAACTGTGTAGGTTCCTGCCTCCACTACGTCATTTTCTAGGCTATTCCACTGCCTTACAACTCTATGACTGAAGAAATACTTCCTACTATCTCTCTGACTCATTTGTGTCTTCAACTTCCAATTGTGGCCTCTTGTTTCTGTGTCCCCTCCCTGGAACATCCTGTCTTTGTCCACCTTGTCTATTCCACGCAGTATTTTATATGTCGTTATCATGTCTCCCCTGACCCTCCTGTCCTCCAGTGTCGTCAGGCCGATTTCCCTTAATCTTTCTTCATAGGACATTCCCCTTAGCTCTGGAACTAACCTTGTCGCAAACCTTTGTACTTTCTCTAGTTTCTTGACGCGCTTTATGTTACAAAAAACGCGATTCTAAAAGCTTAGAGATCTCCAGTGAATACTAGAAAGGACTGCCCTTCTAGCATCCAGCCTGTTACTGGGTTTTCGTAACAAGTAGTCAGTATCCTTGTCCAATTATCCATTAAAATTCAGTATGGTTCAATAGTGCTTTAGGATTACAACTGGTAGGCTACTAACTAGAGAAATTAAAATTTAATAAATTTATTAAGTAGTAAGTTGTCTAGAGGTATATTATCAAATTAAATTAATTACTGCAATCAAAATAAAATCAATCTCTCGAGTTCAATATTATTGTGGCTGAAAGCACATATCACATTTATAATTCTTAAGTACCGTCAGGTACATTAACATTTAATAAGATATTACAAATATGTACAAGTAAGTGTGTGTATGCGTGTAAGTGCTCTTAAGTAGTTAGCTATGTCTCAAGACTCGAATAAGACTTAAACAAGTGACTGACAAAGTCCCTCAAATAAACTAACTTCTTGACGACTGGCAAACCGAACAGTCTGCTTGAACAACAAAGAATGCTAAGCCCAATAGCAATGCAATATCAAGCGACTGCGACACAGAATCAGGAACTGGGAAATAATATAACGACACTAAGTAGGGACCATCAGCAGATCCTCCACAAAAGTTACAAAACTCCCATAATACTGAATCTGCGTTCAGCATAGGAAAAACGCGATGGACAATACACAGAAACCAGTACAAAATTAGGTCAGAAATAAGCTAAGGGGACCTAATACTCAGAGTGTCTAGTGCAAACAAAACCCTCAGTAAAAACGTCAAAAATTTTCAAAAAGTTATAAATGTTCTGTGAAAAAGTTCTCAGAACTAACAAAATAATGAACGACAATCGCCCAAACCCAGCAACGAGTCTGAGCAAAGAAATTTCACGAGGGGTGGGACACCCCCCCCTCGTCAGTGATAGCTACTGGAAAACTGCAGCTCGAAGCCGGCGTAAACGAGCGACAAGCGATATTACGTATTTTTGCCCAATAAGAAAACTGGCACATTTTAATACACCCTAAAACAAAGCTACGTAAAAATAACAATAAAAGGAAATACATTTGGATTTGCTTTTTTATGGGAATAAAGCAATAAAAAATTAAATGAAAAGGTAATAACATTACATTATACATAAAAATCATTGTAACCCTTGGGGGTTGCAACACTTTATCAAGTGCGGGTTCCAAACAGGTCTGCATATCCAGTAGGGGCCTGATATCCCGGTTTTGTACAGTTTTTGAATGATTCCTTTAAGGTCGGAATGCTGTTCTTAGGTTTGCCAGGCGCCCATATGTGTGTGTGTGTGTGTGTGTGTGTGTGCGTGTGTGTGTGTGTGTGTCATCACCTATCTTACATTACTTTGTACTCACATTCCCCTATTTGTACTCAGCTACCTTATCTGTACTCACAATTCCTATCACCTTTCTTTCAGGTTTCTCTAACGATTAGAGGACAGAGGCTCGACACTCCACCACCCTTTTAGCTGAATGACCCAAACTGTTTTAGCGCTTCACATAAACCGACTAAATAAAAGTACTTTCGAAAATCTCTGTCTCAAAGAGCTTGTCATATGTACCCTCAGGACACCCCTGAATACTTTACACGCCATGACCATATCTCCCATGATTCTACTTACAATTGCCAAGATAATTTCCTCTAATGTATTTGGCGTAATTTAATATATGATCGGTCTTTCAGCTCTTGGACCAGTAGGCCTGCCGCAGTGCTCCTTCTTTCTTATATACTTAGAACTTTTTTTCAGGTTCGTTTTACGTTTGTTGAATTGAGAGGTTCATCGTTGATGCAACGAAAGAAATACCTACGATGTTCCACATTGTTGATGTGTGTTTATGTGTGGACGGTTTAGTCTTTGTTCGCCACTGAATATCAGTGGTTAAATATACCGGCAAGTATGTGAATAAGACACAACAGGCACGAAATTGCCATAAATTGTATGTTGTGTTTTATTTACATGCGTGTGCCACTGTACGTTCTGGAGTGAGTATATATGTATATGATCATTAAGTATATATGCGTGGATATCTTCTTGATGGCTATTATATACCTTCCCTCGCTCCACCACTTCAACCTCCTACTCCTTCCCCTCGGTCCCCCCTCCAACCTCCTACTCCTTCCCCTCGCTCCACCACTCCAACCTCCTACTCCTTCCCCTCGCTCCACCACTCCAACCTCCTACTCCTTCCCCTCGCTCCACCACTCCAACCTCCTACTCTCCTTCCTCGGTCTCCCCTCCAACCTCCTACTCCTCTCCCTCGCTCACCAACTCCTCCTTACTCCCCCTTTCCCTCACTCCAACCTCTTCTCCTTTCTCTTTATATTTTCAACGCCCTACTGAGGTCTTTCAGCTCAGGCTGACAGATTACAGCACTCTGTGTAACCCATCCAATGTGACAGAATATGACAGGGAAAACAGTTGTCCTTGTCATATTCCCTCTATGTTTTCTTCTCACTATGTAACTCTCAAAGAGAAAAGTGTAACAGCACACTGCTGGTGTATCCAATTTTGCTAAATAAAAATAAATTTGTCTTTAAACCCTCCCCCTTTTTCCAGGGTCTCTCTGTCTTTTTTTGACCAAAATGTTAAGTCCCCCAAATATCACAGGTGAAAAAAGCTCTATTTAACCCTGTAAACCTAAAATAAAAATCCCTTTCTCATCCCCTAATGGTAATGTATGTAAGCACTTGAAAGGCTCAGGTTACATTTATTATATATAACATATTATTTATATTATAATATAAAATATATATATATATTATATATTATATATAATAATAATATATATATAAATATATATATATATAAATATTTATAATATATTAATATATATATTATATTTATATATATATATATTAATATATATATTTATATTATATATTATATATATATATATATATATAATTAAAATTATATTATATATATTATTATTATAAATATTTATAAGGGGGGGTACCCCCTCTAGAAACTTTATGGGGACCCTCATCCTCAAGAAAGAATAAATTTGTTCGGAAAACTCAAGATTCCCCCTGAAGCTGTTTGAGAATTTTCTCCTACCACCCCCCTATTTTAGTATAATTTTTTTATTTAAAGACGATACTTTGACAAAACATTCACAAAAATAGTACAAAGTAAAACAACTGGGGTGACTCAGAGCTACATTCAAATACTTCGTCCGCCCCCCTCGGGGGCCGCGTCCCCGAATTGCAGGCTTTTTCCTCTCTGGACCCCCAACACTAAATCCTGAAAGGGGAAAGCTGGTCGCCCTGTGGCCCTTGGGTTTCTATATGAGCTTTTCACCCAGCTTTTGAGGAATTTAGAGCACACTTGCCCCATGCCCAAGGGTCCCCGCCCCCTTTTGGAATGAAGTTATAGAAAGGGGGGGAAGGTCTTCATATTTTTCGGATCTTCGGGGTCTCCCTGGGCTGGCAGCTCCACCCCCTTTCACTACGAGTATGGCAAGTGGGTTCTGCCAATGGGGCAGCCAGGTGTAGTCCCAGGCAATCTCTTTCCATCCTTCCGGGGGAGCTTAGGGGCCCATCGGACGCTTTTGATTTCCCTCGGGACCTCTGATTGGGGTTCCCGTTGAGCTGGGCAACGGGCGGGGGCGAGGTTTCTCTTTATTAGTCATTGCCCTCTTTTTGGCTGCTTCCCTTCTGCTGTGTGGCACACGAGACCATGGGTCCGAATTGATCAGTGTCGCCCTCCCGCAAATACACCTATGTTCGGTAGGGGGGGGCGGCTAGGCGAAGAGCAACCCAATCCGAAGGGCCCCGTGGGTCTGTCGAGTCCCCAAGGGAGGAATTGGGAACAGCAAACAGGAAATTCCTGAGTGGGGTGCCTTCACTGCCGGGGGGAAGCTTTGCCCTTTTCCTGAGGCGTTGGAAGCATTGTGTTGGCGTTTTTTTTCCATGATCGGTTTGTCCCAGTGGGATGTTTGTGTTCTTTGGGGGGAGCTGGTTACTGGAGGAATCTTAAGGTTGCCCCACCGAATCGAGTTCAGAAAACCCGGGGTTTTGAGCTCCTCCCATGTCTCTCAAGCGTTGGGGGAACAATCTTTTTGACTAAAGCACTGAAGCCAACATGAAGACAAAAAAGCAGTTTAAAGCAAAGCGTTGCTTTGCCCACCCCTGTACCTCCATCGTATGGGAGGG
>NW_026472282.1:10000-11352 GCF_026875155.1 Cherax quadricarinatus
CATGATCTCTTCACTTCTAGGGAAAGAAGGAAGCACTCCTTGGTGATGCTTGTTGGGGTTAGTAGATTAAGCAATAATATACCTGGAGGTTATTCCGGGGATCAACCCCCCCGCGGCCCCGGTCCATGACCAGGCCTCCCGATGAATCAGGGCCTGATAAAGTAGGCTGTTACTGCTGGCCCGCACGCAGTCCAACGTACGAGCCACAGCCCGGCTGATCCGGCACTGACTTTGGTATCTGCCCAAAGCTATCTCTTGAAGGCACCAGGGGTTTATTGGCAATCCCCCTAATGCTTGTGGGAGGCTATTGAATCAGTCTTGGGGCCCCCGGACACTTATGGTGTTTTCCTTTAGTGTACCCAAAGGTGCCCCTACTTTTTTATTGGGGCATTTTGCATCGCCTGCCCAGTCTTTTACCTTTTTGTAGGGAGTGATTTCTGTGTGCAGATGGGACCATTCCTTCCAGGATTTTCCAAATGTAGATTATGATAATCTCTCCCTCCTGCGTTCCAACGAGTACAAATCAAGTGCTTCCAAGCGTTCCCAGTAGTTAAGGTGCTTGACAGAACTTATACGTGCAGTAAAGGATCTCTGTACACTCTCTAGATCTGGGATTTCACCTGCTTTTGAATGGATTAGGATTAGGATAAATATACAAAATAATAAATTGTCATGTGATTGAGGGAAACACACTGCTGGAGTAAACCTAAGAACCTCCCTTGAACCCTTGTTGGCTTGAACCCTTGCGACTTGAACCCTTGCAGGCCGAACCCTCGCTGACTAAGTACCCAAGACACTTGTGCATCACTTAGGTATCTTTATTGTGGAAATGTTCCCCAGCTAGTGGCTTCCTCAGTCCAGTTTAGAGAAGAATGATGGAAGAACAGAAGGAGTTTGAGGTGGTGAGTCCCTCAGCCTGGAGTCGTTTTAACCAGTCCTTCAGTGTTTTATAAAAGTACAAGAAATGAATGAATGAATATGTGTGTGTGTGTGTGTGGTGTGGTGTGTGTGGTGTGTGTGTGTGTGTGTGTGTGTGTGTGTGTGTGACTTTTACACACAATTTACTTAGGTTAGGCACCTCGTCCCCCCCCCGGCCCCCCAGGGTTTGCGGATACCATTCCATTTCCTTCCACCACGTGGCATTATAACCAATAACAATAACATTTTCTAATCCCACGAATAACGTTTATTTTGCGTCTTGTAAATAAACTCACTCATTCCTGCCACGAAAAATCTCGACTCTTCTAAACCATAAATGTTATCACCTGATGTTTATGCAAACATTTAAAAAGTCGATTTTCGTGGATGTACTGCTCTTTTAAAAAGACCGCCAAGTTTTTCCCATGACAGAG
>NW_026472283.1:0-10616 GCF_026875155.1 Cherax quadricarinatus
TTTTTTATTCCAATCAAAATTTGGGGGTTTTAAAAAATTTTTTTTCCATACGTGTTTCTGAGGTTTTACGTATCCAATCCTGAGTATTTTAAAAGAAAAATTAAACAAAAATTTTTAACATAGCCCAAAACTGAGATACCCCAGGGATTTTTTGAAAAGGCCCTTCTGTAGTAGGAAACTTTCTACATGGCTGAACCTTGGGAAAACGCCGCCAGGAAAAATGTTTGGTTTGTCAAAAATGTTTTTGGTTTTGCCTGTGCGAGGCACTAAAAAAGTTTAAATATAAACCTTCCCAAAAAAAAGGGGACAGTCAAACAGATTTTTTAAAACACCCACCATAATGTGTGTGATGTTAAAGGTCCCATGCACCCTTTGCCCACTCCCAAAAAAATTTGGTCAGATAGGTAAACCTTTAGAAACCAGAATATCCCACACTATACTCGGGGCAGGCCGGGTTTCGATGCATTTTTAACCCATGTCAGCTCTTCCACCCAGGGGTGGGCTCCCCCAGATAATTGTACAAAAACATTTTTCTCATTGAAAGAAACAAAATTTAGTCCTCTCTCTTAACATTATAAAAATGCTGATAAACCAAATTAGGGCTGTATAAACTCGATACAATTTAGGGGAGTCTTTTGTGCAAAACCTTTAAACAACAGTTTTATTCAAAAGTGCAGGATTGCTCATGCCAGGGGGGCCGTATGTTTTGTTATTTTCGACCAGAGTCTGCAAACTGAACACATGGACCCCGCGTGAAACTTCATATAATATAAAAACCCTTCTAAATCTGCGCACGTCTTTTAAACCCAAATTTAGGTCGGGGGCCCCAGCGACACGATGAAAACCCCCCCAGCTTCTCTACGGGTATCGAAGGTTACATATCTGGGGTAAAATATAAATATATAGGTCTTGAATAGGTAAAACTTGGAAATTTGGCTTAAAAGCAAAGCTCTTCTTCCCAAAAAAGGCAAGCGAAAATTTGTTTTTCCCATAATTTCGCAAAAATTTTTGAACCAAACGAAAAAAGTATTTCTTTGGGTTTTGGGTTTATTATTAAGTTATTTGAAAACTTATCTAAAAATATTTTAGTTGGATTAGGCTAAATTTAAATTACCTTTGTTATAAAAAAGTTAGGTAAGTTTCCCAAATTTTTTTGTTAAAATTTTTAAATTTTTTTCATCAACAAAATAAAAAAATTAAAACTTTAAACTAAAAGAAAAATTTAGAAAAAAATTTGTTTTTAAATGTTTTATGAAATTTGACCATTTTTACCCTTTCGGCTGGAGACTTGCAGACCTGGAGAGCGTACGAAGAATTTCCGGCACATTAAGTACGAAAAGGCACCTAAATTACTGGAAGGGTTAAAGGCCTTGATCTGTATTTCCTGGAACGCGGGGAGAGATACATGATATATACCCATGGAAGGTCCGGAGGGATTGATCCCAAATCTGCAGCGATATTCCTTAGAAAGCAAAAGCTCAGCAGAAAATTTTTCCCCGATAAAAAGCGGGGGGCCACGAGACATTGAGAGCAATACAGTAATTTCCCGGGGGCCCAAAAAGTTCAGCTGCCTCCACATACATAAGGGGGATTACTAAAAGACCCTGGCTGTCTTCAAGAAGGCACTGGACGGGGCACCTAAGTCGTACCGACGAACCGGCTGCGATCGTACGCAGTTTGCTGCGCCCACAATAACACCTGGTTTAAATTTAGACCCTTTTCACCAGAGGCCTGATTTAGACCGGACCGCGGGAACTTTTAACCCCCGAAAACTCTCTCCGAAAACTCAGGTTTTTAAAATTTTATATTTATTATAATATATAAAAATAATATATTAATATATAATATTATAATATAATATATAAAAATATTATAAAATAAAAATATATATAAATATATATAATATATTATTAATAAAAATTAATATATTATAAAAATTATATAAATTATATAAATAATATTTTAAAAAAAAAATAATTTTTTAAAAATTTTTTTGTAAAAATTCTTTTGGGGTGAGCCCCCCCAGCATCACGTTAAATACAGGGTTAGCTTTTTATGTTTAGCCAGGAGGATAAACCCGGGGCCCGGGCTGATTTAGAGAGCAAGGGTCAGCACGGATTTATGGCCCCCGCCTCACAGTTACCATGGTAAGCCTCTACCGGGTCACTGGAAAGCCTCACACGGGCATCATGGTGATGCCTCCACAGGCATCATGGTGAGCCCCACAAGGTTTAGGGATGCCTCCACGGTCATCGGTAATGCCCCACACAGGTCACATGGGATGCCTCACCAGGGCAAGGTGATGCCTCAACAGGTCACATGGTGAGCCTCCACAGGTCACCCGGTGAGCCTACACAGGTTTATCATGGTGTGCCCACACAGGGCACATGGTATGCCTCACACAGGTCATCATGGGGATGCCCACACAGGCATCATGGTATGCCTCACACAGGTCCCATGGTGATGACCACACGGGCACATGGGAAAATGCCCCACGGTCATATGGTAGCCCAACGGTCATCATGGTGAGCCCACACAGGCTTATGGTGATGCCTCACAAGGTCATCATTGATGTCCAAAAGGGGCCCTGGGGACCTCACACGGCCTCATGGTGATGCCTCACCAGGTCAATGGTTTACACCACACAGGTCACCAGGGGAGACTCACAGTCACAGGGTGAGACTCCACAGGTCATATGGGAGCTCGCACAGGCATCATGGGAGCCTCCACAGGTACCCTGGGGAGCCCCTCACATTTATCTTGGTGAGCCCACACCCTGTTTTCAGGGACACCACACAGGTCACCTGGTGAGACTACAGGTCCATGGTGATGCTCACACAGGGGTCATGGGGATACCGCACAGGCATCATGGTGTGACCACAGGTCATCTTGGTGATGACTCGCCAGGTATCATGATGCTCACACAGTTCATCATGGTTTTGACCCTCCCGGTCATCTGGTGAGACTCGCAAGGTCATCATGGTGTGACACACAGGCTCTTTTTTGTACTCGCACAGGTTTTCATGGTGAGACTCCACAGGAAATGGTGATGACTCGCACGGGATAGGTGATGCCCACGGTCATCAGGTGAGACTCGACAGGGACATGGTGTGACTCGCACAGGCAACAGTATGACTCACACTTCTCATGGGATGCTCACCAGGTCTCATTGATGACTCACACAGGCATCAGGGGGATGACCGCCAAAGGTCAAGGTGATGACTCGCACAGGTCCTCTGTGATAACTCCAATCATCAGGGTTTTGACCGCACAGGGGCATCATGGTGTGATCGCACGGTCATCATGTGAACCACACAGGTATCATTTGATGCTCACACAGGTCATCTGGTGTGACTCACACAGGTCATCATGGGATACTCGCAAGGTCATCAGGTGAGACTCGCACAGGTCATCAGGTGATGACTCACACAGGTCATGGTGATACCACACGGCATGGTATGACTCACCAGGCTCATGGGATGACTCACACAGGTCATCATGGGATGACCACACAGGTCACTGACTCACACGGTCTCATGGCGATGACTCACACAGGCACATGGTTTAGACTCCACAGGTCTCATGGTATGACTCACACAGGTGCATGGTTTGGACCACAGGTCATCATGATTTACACAGGTCATCATGATACTCACACAGGTCATCATGGGATGATACACGGTCATCGGTGATGACCAAAAGGTCTCATGGTGAGACTCACACAGGCATCAGGTGATGACTCACCAGTTTTCATGTTTCCACACAGGTCATCAAGGGATGACCACCACATCAGGTGATGACCACACAGGTCATCATGGTGATGACTCACACAGGCTCATGGTGATGATCACACAGGTATCATGGTGATGCCACAAGGTCATCTGGTGAGACTCACACAGGTCACGGGGGTGCCACACAGGTCATCATGGGGTATGACTCACACGGCACAGGGATGCTCCACAGGCATCAGGTGATGACTCCACAGGTCCAGGTGAGACTCACACGGTTCATGGGGGATGACTCAAAGGTCATCATGGGTACTCACACAGGCACATGGTGAGACTCAACAGGTCATCATGGTTTATGACTCAAACCCGGTAAACAGGTGAGACTCACACGGTCACATGGTGATGACTCACAAAAGGGCACAGGGAGATCACACAGGTACATGGGATGATCCAACAGGCATCATGGTGATGACTCCACAGGTCAAGGGAGACTCACCGGTCACATGTGAGACTCACACAGGGCATATGGTGAGACTCACACAGGTCACATGGTGTGATTACACGGGGCACATGGGGATACTCACACAGGGCATCAGGGATGGTTTTGGAGTTACCATTTTTTTTGCATTTTGTTTTTAATTTTAAATTCATTTTTTCTTTGTGCCCCGTAGGGGGTCCTGCTGCGGGGTGTCTGCGTGGGTGCCTGTCTGCGTGGTTCTGTCGCGTGGGGGTCGTCTGCGTGGGTGTCTTCTGCGTGGGGCCTGTTGCGTGGGGGCCCGTCTGCGTGGGTGTCTGTCGCGGGGTTTGCGTGGGTTTCCTTTTGGTGGGGGTCTGTCTCGGGGTTTCTGTCTGCTGGGTGTCTGGTGGGTGCCTGTCTGCGTGGGGTCTGTCTGCGTGGGTGCCTGTCTGCGGGGGGTCTGCTGGGTGTCCCGTCGCGTGGGGTTTTTCCTTCGTGGGGTCCTGTCTGCGTGGGTGTCTGCGTGGGTGTCTGTCTGCTGGGGGTCGCGGGGTGTCTGTCTCTTTTGTGTCTGTCGCGTGGGTGCCCCTTCTGCGTGGGGGTCTGCGTGGGTGTCTGTCTGCGTGGGTCATCTGCGGGGGTGTCTGTTGCGTGGGTGCCCCTCTGCGTGGGTGTCTGCGTGGGGGCCGGTCTGCGTGGGGGGCCCGTCTGCTGGGTTCTTGTCTGCTGGGTGCCTGTCTTCGGGGTGCCGTCTGCGTAGGTGCTGTCTGCGTGGGGGGGCCTGTCTGGGGGGTGCCTTCTGCGTGGGTCCTGTCTGCGTGGGTGTCGCGTGGGTGTCTGATGGGTGCCTGTCTGCGTGGGTGCCGTCTGGGGGTCCCGTCTGCGTGGGGGGCTGCGGGTGTCTGTCTGCATGGGTTCGTCTGCGTGGGTGCCTGTCTGCGTGGGTGTCTTCTGCGTGGGTTCCCGTCTGCGTGGGGCCTGTCTTCCCTGGGTGTCTGCGTGGGGGCTGCTGGGGTGTGTGGGGGTTTCCTCTCTGCTGGGTGCCCTGCGCGTGGGTTTTGTCTGCGGGGGTGCCCCGTCTGCGTGGGGTTTTTGTCTGCGTGGGTTTTTTGTCTGCGAGGTTTTTGTCTTGTGTGGGGGCGGGGGCCTGTCTGCGTGGGTGCCTTTTGCGGGGTTCTTCCGCGTGGGTTCCTTTCCCCGGAGGTCTGGTGGGTGCCTGTCTGGTGGGTCCTGCGGGGTGACTGTCTGCGTGGGGCCTGCTGCGTGGGTGCCTGTCGCGTGGGTGCCCTTTTTGCCTGGGGGGCCTGTCCCTGGGGGGCTGGTGGGGGCCCCGCGTGGGTGCCTTCTGCGTGGGTGTCTGTCAGTGGGGGTCTGTCTGCGTGGGGGGCTGCGTGGGTGCCTGTTGCGTGGTGCCTGCTGCGTGGGATCGTTACGTGGGGGGCCCTTTTGCGTGGGGGCCTGTCTGCATGGGGGGCCTGTCTGCGTGGGTGCCGTCGGTGGGGTGTCGTCTGCGTGGGTGTCTGCGTGGGGGCCTGTCTGGTGGTCCTGTTGCGTGGGTGCCGTCTGCGGTTTCCGTTGCGGGGGGACTGGTGGGTGCCTGTCTGCGTGCTTGCCTGTCTGTGTGGGGGACGCGGGGTGCCTGTCTGCGGTTGCCTGTCGCGGGGCCGCCTCCCCCTTGCCTCCCTGGGGTTTGGGGCCTGCCTACCTGCGTGCCCTTTAAACTTGCCGCCTCCGTGGGTGCCTGCCTGCCTGCCTTTGCCCCGCCCCCGTGGGTCCTGGTGCTGCCGCTTGCCTGCCTGCGTGGGGGCCTGCCTGCCCGAGGGGGGCTGCCTGCCCGCGTGGGTGCGTGCCTGCCGTTGCCTGTCGCGTGGGTTTCCTGCTTGCCTGCCGGCGTGGGCCTCCTGCCCGCTACTGCCTGCGTGCGTGCCTGCCTGGTGTGTGCCTCCGTTTGCCTGCCCCGTGGGTGCCTGTCTGTGGCTTTTCGTGGGGCCGTCTGGTGGGGGGCCCTTTGCGTGCTTGCCTGTCTGCGTGGGTGCCTGCTGGTGCTTGCCGTCTGCGTGGGGCCTCTTTTTCCCGCTTTCCTCCTCCTGGGTGCCTGCGTGCCGCCGCTTTTCCCGCGTGTGGGGCCGCCACCCGCGTGCCTTCCAGCTTTCCCGCCTCCGTGGGTGCCTGCCTGCTGCCTGCTGGGGCCTGCCGTCTGCGTGGTGCCCCCTGCTTTCCGCCTGCCGGGGTGCCTGCCCCTTGCCTGCCTGCGGGGGCCTGCCCGCGTGTGGCCCCCTGCCTGCCGCCTGCGGGGTCCTGCCCGCCTACCCACCTACCTACCACCTACCTACCTATTTCCCCGCCACGTGGTGTGGCCTCCTGCATGGGTACGTGCCCGCCGCTTGCCTGCCTGCATGGGTACTCCCGCCTGCTTGCCTGCCTCCTGCGTGGTGCGTGCCTGCCGCCTGTCTGTTGCCTGCGGGGTGCCGCCTGCCTGCTTGTCTGTTGCGGGGGGGGTGGTGCCTGCGCCTGCCTGCGTGGGTGCCTTTTTGCCTGCCTGCCTGGAAAATTTCCTGCCTACGTGGGGGCCTACTGCCTGCTTGCCTGCCTACTGGGGGCCTGCTTGCGTGCTTCTGGGGGCTGCCTGCTTTCCGCCTTTCCTGCTTGCCTGCCCCCACATGGGGCCTTCCCGCGTGGGTGCTGCCCCGCCTGTTTTTCCTGCCCGCGTGGGTCATGGTGCATGTGGATATCGGTACATGTTCTGGCTGAAATTCGGGTGTTGTGTGTGTTGTGTGTGTTGTGTTGTGTGTACTCACCTAGTTTTGGGGTTTGGGGGGTCGAGTCCGTGTGTGGTGTGGGGGTTTGGGGCTAGGTGGGGTTTTTGGGGTAAATTTTGGGTTTTTGAGTGGTTTGGAGTGTGTTTGACCACCTAATTTGGTTGCAGAGGTCAATCTCTCTCCTAGGCCCCCTCCTTTCTACCACTTTTTGGTACCCTCCTTTCCCAAAGTGTGAGATTTTCATACATATTTTTAAAGTATGTATTATCCGTCTCTTCAAATTCGGTGTCAGGTCGCCCCCCCCCCCCCTTGCTGACCACTGTAAAATTAAAGAAATAGTTCCACATCCATGGACTATCGTTTTTAACCTCCAGCTTGGGCTTTCCAGAGAGACCTACCCCTTTCCCCGTCCCGCTCACTGTATAGTGATTGCAGGCATCGGTCTTAGCTCCTGGCCCCGTCCTTCGCTGCAATGAAAGGATGTTCCCGACCAAACCCCTGTTAGGTCGCTCCCTTTTGGTCTACTCTGTTGTGTGTGGTTTGGGGTTTGTTGTGGTGTGTGTGTGTGGTGTGTTTTTTGTGGTTGTGTGTGTGTGTGTGTGTGTGTGTGTGTGTGGTGTTTTGTATTCACTCCCTTTAGTTGAAATCCAGACGTTCACCCTTAAAAATTGTCACAATTACATTATTTTTAAATTTAAATGGACGCATTCTTCTAGCTTTAAAACTGAGCGCATTCTTACTCTAATTTGGGGCGCTGTGGCAGGTATTGTTTTTTTACTAATTTCCCCTTTCATTAAAAAACTATTTTTTAAAAACTGTTGCGTTGTTTAAAAGATTTCCCGGGGAGCTTAAGTTTTTTTTTTTTTAAGTTTTCCCGAAGAGTGAAAACTTGGTCAGTGGTGTGGTGGGATGGTTGTTTGGTGTGGGGGTAGTGGTTTGTGTGTAGTGGGGGTGGGTTTTTAAGTGTGTGGGTGGTAGTAGGTGTGTTGGTTGATGTGTGGTGATGGTAGTGTGTGTGGTGGTTGTTAGTGTGTGGTGGTAGTGGGTTAGTGTGTGGTGTGGTTGGTAGTTGTGGTAGTAGTGTGTGGTGGTGGTGTGTTGTTAGTGTGTTGGGTGGTGGTAGTGGTTAGTGTGTGTGGTGGTGTAGTGTGTTTAGTGTGTTAGTGTGTGGTGGTGTAGTGTGTGGTGTGGTGGTGTGGTGGTGGGTGGTGTGTTAGTGTGTGGTGTGTGGTTGTGTGTGTGGTGTGGTGGTTGTTAGTGTGTGTGTGGTAGTGGTTAGTGTGTGGTGGTAGTTGTTAGTGTGTGGGTGTAGTGTGTGGTGTGGTGGTGTGTGTGTGGTAGTGGTTAGTGTGGGGGTGGGGTTGGTGGTGTGTGTTGTTGTGGTGGTGGTGGTGGTTAGTGGTGTGTGTGGTTGTATGTGTGGTTGTATGTGTGGTGGTGTGTAGTGGTTGTGGTGGTGGGTTAGGTGTGTGGGTGGGTGGTTGTAGTGTGTGGTGGTTAGTGGTAGTGTGTGGTGGTGGTGGTATTAGTGTGTGTGGTGTAGTTGGTGGTTGTTAGTGTGTGGTGGTAGTGGTTAGTGTGTGGTGGTGGTGGTAGTTGTTAGTGTGTGTATGGTGGTGGTGGTTGTTAGTGTGGTGGTGGTCGTAGTTGTGTGTGGTGGTGGCGGTTGTTAGTGTGTGTGGTGGTAGTGGTGGTGGTTGTAAGTGTGTGTAGTGGTAGTGGTGGTGGTTGTTAGTGTTGGTGGTAATGGTGGTGGTTGTTAGTATGTGTCGGTGGTTGTGTGTGTTGCTAGTAGTGGTGGTGGTTGATTAGTGTGTGGTGGTAGGGGTGGTGGTTGTTAGTGTGTGGTGGTAGGGTGGTGGTTGTAGTGTGGTTGGTAGTGGTGGTTAGTGTGTGGTGGTACTGTGTATGGTGGTGGTAGTATCGGTGGTTACCAGTGTGTGGTGGTGGTAGTGGTAGTTGTTAGTGTGTGTGTGGTGGTCGTTAGTGTGTGTTGGTAGTGCTGGTGGTTGTTAGTGTGTGGTGGTTGTGTGGGTGGTGGTTGTATAGTACTCTCTTCAACCTCCTCCAACCCTCTCCTCCCTGCCATAACAAAACCCTTCAACCACCTCCAACACCCACTCCAAATCCTTCCCCCATCATTCCCCGTCACCCTCATGTACCAGTACGTACCCAGGATAGTACCCCGTATAACATCCAGGATAGTGCCCCTGATAGTACCAAGGATAGTACCCCTTGTATTCTCGATATTTATTCTCTCACTACATTTGCAACGACCTTGTTCATGTTTCGACGTCCATGTTTTCGATGTTATGTAGTGTAGGAACACACACCACACACACATACACACACACACACACACACACACACACACACACACACACACACACACACACACACACAAATAATTTCCGGGAAAATATTTTTAAGTCATTTCGGAAGCAACATAATTGCCTGATGACTAAATCGACCAGTCACCTCCAGGGTGTTCAGAAAGTCAGCACGTCTCCTGTGCGGTGCTCGTTCAACCAATCATCCCTGTGATGCAGTCAACCAATCATCTCTCCGCCCTCATAAATTCAAGCTTAGTGCTCGAAAAGCCCACCAGTCACCTCAGCGGTACTCAGAAAACCCACCAATCACTTCAGCTGTACTCAGAAAACCCACCAGTCACCTCAGAAAGCCAGCCGATCACTTCAACAGTATCTGAAAGCTCACCCGTAACCTGTCGTACTCAGCCAGTCACCTGCACGTTACTCAGAAAGCCAACTAGTCACGATGGAGAGGCATGAAGAGCCACTCAGGTAATCTGATCCACCCAGATGGGTGAATCAGTGGGCTCACCCACCTGCAAGGAGCTCCCACCTATCTTGATAATATAAATTTGTTAATGACATTAATCGCTTTCTGCTAACGACCTGGAGCAGCCAATCAGCGTGCCAGGGTATAACGAGGGTGCCACTCACAAAAAAAAGTCCTGTGAATTATGTGCCAATCAGAAGAGCCTGGCGTCCGCCTCTCTGTTTATCGCAGACGACCTCGTCGTCTGTTGCTGATGACCTGGCCGTCTGTTGCGAACGACCCGGGCGTATATTGCACAAGACAGTCGTTCATTACGACTTAAACTAAATTCATATATATATATATATATATATTATAATATATATATATATATATATATATATATATTACTGTGCCCACGAACAAGTGGTATTGATCAATAACACTGCGACTAGCCAAGGACTAGAACCCATGCTGCTTTGGCCTGCCTCTTGGTGGGCGAAAACTCATGACGCCTTAATCCACGGGACCACACAATCCTAAGAGTAGCATATCCAGCAGAACTGAATGTTGTACTCGCTACCCAAGGACATACGGTGCTGTGGATGACTCTAGGTTAAATTTCATTCTAGTCCCTGTTTGGTGTACTAGTACAGCGAGCAGTATTTTATATTATTGTGCCCACGAACAAGTGGTTTGATCAATAACAACACTGGCGACCAACCCAGGATCTATATATGAACTGTATATAGTTCCTTGATAATGTGAGAAGTCGCGAAACGTTGGGAAATTTTATATTCTTTCACAGTGGTTGTTTTGCGCCCGCGCCCCCACCCAACAACAACCCACACACACACACAACAACACCACACACAAATAAAACCCGGGGGG
>NW_026472284.1:0-10664 GCF_026875155.1 Cherax quadricarinatus
GCATGAAGCCATGCAACGGAGAGACAAAAATTGCTTAATTCTGTGCACATTCGCCTCTCAACCACTGGTGTGAGAGGACGCTCGTTTTGACTGCTACACCTGCCCTGTGGTGGTTTTCTTTGGCAGTGCATCGACAAAATGGTGGAGGGAGAGGTATGCCGTGTGAATACCGTCTGCATTGAAATGGTCAGAGGCACACTTAGTAATGCAACGATGAACGTCTTATTGCCAAACATCATCAGAGACGTCTACGGAGTACCAACAGAAGAATTATATGGTGTTGCGCTGAATGGAATGTCTAGGATCTTCGTCAAACTGAATCATGCCAGTTTGTATGACAGGCTCGTTGAAGAATTCCAGGAGAAGAGGATAACAGTCAACAGTCATCATGCACAATGTATCCAAATTTTACACATGGGTTAAGGTGCGTAATGAGTTTTTCGAGGCAACTGTGTATGGGCTGAAGGAGGCTTTTAGCAGCTATGGACTGGACGGGTGCATTTGGCGATGATGGGAGTCTGGAAGGATGGGCCGTATAAGGGGCTCCCTGAGGGATCCTATACTCTTAAGATGTCATTGGCAAGGCAGATCCCGTCATACGTAATGTTGGTGGGACACAGAACACAAGTTTTTGTGCATTATGCTGGTCAGCGGCAGACGTGTCGTCTCTGTTGCTCTTATGATCATATGGCGGCACAGGGTCCCAGGCGACAATCGTCCAGTGGGCCTGAAGTGACGGCAGTGGAGCAATGAGTGTGTGATTTGGGGCCCGAGCGGGACGGCGGAGCTGACTTGCAGAGTGGTCGCTGGAGCGAGGAGGTAGACCATGAGGAACAGTCGGCTGACAAATGTGTAATGCTCCCTGAGCGTTCAGAGGATATGGAAGAATTGCCAGGTAAGCACTGATGTTAGGATAGCACACCCCAGGAGTACTTCATGGACGAGGTACTCCAGGAGTTTTTGGAAACGACTGTGACTTGTATTTTCAGTGAAGGTGAGGAAGTCACGGCGGTCCCATCGCCTGGGGGAGGGAACTCCAGTGCAGGTGCCTTGCAGCAGGTGGTGCAAGTGGAAGTTCATCAGAAGCAAGGCCAGGACGTGGATATGAGTGTCAGTGGCGGCTCCAGAAAGAGACTGGCCGGAACAGCGGAGGTAGAGGAGGTTCTCATGCCAGGCCAGCGCCCAGGGAAAAAGGCGTGGGTGGCAGAAGAGTTGCAGGAGGTATGGATTGGCCCAGTGACGCAAGAGCTATGCAGTAGACGGACACGTGAGAGTGATGGTGATCAGGTAAAGACCTGTGAGGCACCTGGGCACCGAACGGGGAAAGTTGCCATGAGTAAATCACAGCAGCATAGAGGAAAGCCAATACTTATATAGCTTTCACGAGTGTTACTCTTAACATGAATGGTCTCCGGTCGGAGATCAAGTGAGTGTGGCTGGTTCGGTTTTTGTGAAGGTACTGGATTGATGTGTGTTTTATACAGGTACATAATTTTCTGTATGGATGTGATTTGAGGTTGGACGGTTACAAGATGTATGTTAGTTTCTGCCAGGCAGTTAAAAGGGGGAGTTGCGATAGTCATCAGGGACACCAGCCCCTTGCGCATCAGAGGTTTGGGAGGAGGGGGGGGGGTATGAGAGAGAGGGTCGGGGTGAGAGGCGCATTTGTCTTATAGTGTGTAATCCCGGGCGTCGGGGGGAGGAATTTTGTTATTTTTTCGGGTTTTTCCCGGTGGTCACGATCTCAGCAGGGTTGGAACTGTGTGATTGTAAAAGGGACAGGAAACCAAAGGGGGGCAGGGTGCGTATGAAGATTCTGAAGACCTTCAAGATGTTGGGTGTTGGGACATAGTGGGGGGGGGGTTTAGTGTTGAGCATATTTTTTGTCAGGCTGAATAGCGGCACGACTGGCGGGATTTACGTAATGACGGTAAGGGGTACGGGACTCCAAAGGGTTGATGTAGGTTTCTAAGATCAAGAGGGTAATGCGCTTGCAGTGGGAGGAGGGTTAGAGTTAACCCGGGTTTTTGGGAAGTTGAATGTAGGATTGCTTGGGGTGGGGAAAGGGCAGGTAGGGTTCAAGAATGGTGGGGTAGGGCCCATGGGGGTGGGGATAGGGGTATGCAGCTCATAACTGGTGGGAGTCGAAAGCAAAGCCTTGTTTGGCACCTATTTTCCCAAGGCAGGGGGGGGGGAAGCAGTGGTATTACGGGTTTTCAAAATTTTTGGAATCACACTGAAGGATTGCTAACGGGGTTTGGGGGGGGTGGGGAGCAGAATCTATAAGGAATGACTTGCAGACACCGTAATGAAAGGGTTTAATGGAATAATTATCGTTCAGGGGTTGGAGGGCATGCTAGGGGGAAAAAGCCGTCTGGGTTTTTTGGGTTTCGGGGAAATTTAAGATGTGCTGTATACCTTTGCGATAATGGCAAGCTCCGGGGTGGGGGGTACCAGGATGGACGACTTTTTTCCACAACGAAGAGCAGAGCTCTTACCTGATGCTTGGTTTTGGGGAAAAATGGAGGGGGGTTGGGGGGGGGTATGTTTCAACGATTTGGCGGGTGGGGATCGAAAGACTGGGAACGAAAATTAGTGAGAGGTGGAGGGGGTTACTGAGGAGGGGGGACAGAGGGATTTTTGGGGATGCGATGAAAAACAACGGGGATTGATGGTTTAACCCCAAAAAATTTTATGGGCGCATTGGGGGGCATAGGGATTTTTTTTTTCGGGGGTTTTTTTATAATATGTTGGGAGGAGGGAGGATGGGGGCATCCCAACGAATGGGTGTTGTATGTTTGGGTTTAAAAAGGGTGGTGGGGTTGGCCCCCAGTTCTTACAGGGCAAAATTTTTTAATGTGTGTAATTTTTAAATTTTTTCGAGGGTAAACACGTAGAAACAGGGGTATCTTCTACTGCTCTTAAAAATTTTTGGGCACACTTCACAGACACGCAAATGCATATAATTAAAACATCATCTAGGTTTTTCCCCTTTTTCTAAAAAGTCTTTTCTTCTTTTTTTCTTTTATTGTCCATGTGAAGTGGAAAAAAATCTTTCCCCCATAAGCCATGCGTGTCGTATGAGGCGACTAAAATGCCGGGAACAATGGGCTAGTAACTCCTTCTCCTGTAAACATTTACTAAAAAAGAGAAGAAGAAAAACTTTATAAAACTGGGATGCTTAAATGTGCGTGGATGTAGTGCGGATGACAAGAAAAGATGATTGCTGATGTTATGAATGAAAAGAAGTTGGATATCCTGGCCCTAGTGAAACAAAGCTGAAGGGGGTAGGGGAATTTCGGTGGGGGGAAATAATGGGATTAAATCTGGAGTATCTGAGAGAGTTAGAGCAAAGGAAGGGGTAGCAGTAATGTTGAAGGATCAGTTATGGAAGGAGAAAAGAGAATATGAATGTGTAAATTCAAGAATTATGTGGATTAAAGTAAAGGTTGGATGTGAAAAGTGGGTCATAATAAGCGTGTATGCACCTGGAGAAGAGAGGAATGTAGAGGAGAGGGAGAGATTTTGGGAGATGTTAAGTGAAAGTATAGGAGCCTTGAACCAAGTGAGAGAGTAATTGTGGTAGGGGATCTGAATGCTAAAGTAGGAGAAACTTTTAGAGAGGGTGTGGTAGGTAAGTTTGGGTCTCAGGTGTAAATGATAAGGGAGCCCTTTGATTGAACTTTGTATAGAAAGGGGTTTAGTTATAGGTAATACATATTTTAAGAAAAAGAGGATAAATAAGTATACAAGATATGATGTAGGGCGAAATGACAGTAGTTTGTTGGATTATGTATTGGTAGATAAAAGACTGTTGAGTAGACTTCAGGATGTAACATGTTTATAGAGGGCCACAGATATATCAGATCACTTTCTAGCTTATAGCTACACTGAGAGTAAAAGGTAGATGGGGTACAAGGAGAATAGAAGCATCAGGGAAGAGAGAGGTGAAGGTTATAAACTAAAAGAGGAGGCAGTTAGGGTAAGATATAAACTGCTATTGGAGGATAGATGGGCTAATGAGAGCATAGGCATGGGGTCGAAGAGGTATGGGGTAGGTTTAAAAATGTAGTGTTAGTGTTCAGCAGAAGTTTGTAGGTTACAGGAAAGTGGGTGCGGGAGGGAAAGGAGGATTGGTGGAATAGTAAAAAAGGCAGAAAGGGGAAAAAAGGTTAGCATATGAGAAGTTTTTACAAAGTAGAAGATCAAGGAGGGAAAGTAAATGGGAAAAAAAGAGAGAGGTTAAGAAGTTGTGAACAATGTAAAAAGAGGAAAATGGAGGTGGGTGAGATTTTAAACAACAAATTTTGTTGAAAAAGAAAAAGTTTTGGGGGGGATTAACAATTTTAAAGGAAAAACCTAGGAACAAAGGATTTTTTCTTTTAAAAAAGGAAGGAGGGGGTTATTTAAACTGGGGATTAGAGGTTTGGGAAGAAGGGGGGAATATTTTGAGGAATTGTTAAAATTTTATAAGGGGAACTTGATTCGGATAGGGCAAGGGGGAATAACATCTTGTAGGAGGGGAAGAGCCGTTGTGGGGTGTGGGGGGAAGTTCGTGGGCAGTAGGTAAAATAAAAGGGGGTAAGGGGAGCCGGATTGTGGGATAAAGTAAAATGTTTTAAAAACAGGGGAAAATATAGTTTTGGAGTGGTTGGTTTCAATTATTTAATAAACGTATGTAAAGGGGGAAAAATACCCAGGGATTGGCAAAGTAGCATAGTCCTTTGTAAACAAGGGGGGCAAAAAAGAGTCAAAAATTTAGGGGGTAAGTCTGTTGATATACCCCGGGAAATGTATGGGGAGTTATTATTGAAAAATTAAGAGTAAGACGGGAAAAAGGATAGCAGATGAACAAAAGGAAAGGTTTAGGGAAAAAGGGAGGGGGGGTGTTGGAAACCCCAGGTTTTTACAGTGAAACATTTTTTAAGTGAACAGTTTTTAGGGTAAGGGGAAAGGGTCCTTTTTTGGGGATTTTTTGGATTTTGAAAAGGGGTATGGGCAGGGTGGATTGGGGGGCAAAAGGGCCGAAAGTGCAGGGGTAAGGTGGGAGGAAGGGAGGTTAAATGGGAAAGGGAGGAAAGTTTTCCGAGGATAAAGGGGGCCAATTTGAGTATGTAGGAAAAAAGGGGAAATTTTTCCCAATAAAAGTAGGGCCCTTAAACAAAGGGTTGTGAAATTCCCCCCAAAATGGTTTTTTTAATATATTTAAAAGATGGGGGTTGGGAAGAGGTAAATCGAGGGTCCTTTGGGAAAAAGGGGTGAGTTTTAAAAAATAAAAGGGAAAAAAAAACCCAAAAATGGGGAGTTTTTCCAAAAAGTTCTCTTTTGCGATACACCCCTTTTCCTTGGAGATTCTGAAGAGAATTTTCAGAATTGGGGGATGAATTTTTTGGGAGGGGTTCAAAAAAAGAAAAATTAAAAGGAATACCAAAGAAAGAGTAAATGTTATAGGTAACAAAGAAGATTAGGTTATGGGAAAAATTGGAATCAATTGGAGGAGAGAGATGGAGAAATGAATTTACAGATAATTTTGGGGTTTCGTGTCCCCGGGTTTTTTTCCCAGAAAGATGAGGTGAATCATAAAATTTGATGAGAAAATAAAAGGGGAAGTGGTGCAAATTGGAAAACTTGGAGACCAAAAAACTTTGTCCTTGGGGGCAAAGAGGGGGAAATTTAGAGAAAATTTTATTTAAAACCCCCCCTCCAAATTGGGGGTGAAGCATGGGTGGAAAGAATTTTTGCAGCGAGGAAAAAGGCTGGGGGCAGTGGAGATGTTTATGTCTGAGGGGAATGTGTGGTGTGAAAATTTTTTTTCCGAGCAAATTTGTAGTTTGGGAAAATTAGTTTTGGGGGTGCGGATTACCAAAAATGTTTTTCCAGAGGGGGGAGGAAGGGTTTTTGGGTGGTTTGGAAAATGTAAAAGAATGGAGCCCAAACAAGTGGGCTTTTAAGAGTGTATCAGGCTGTATGGAAGGAAGGGGGGGAAGGGGGCGGGCCCCAAAGGGAAAAGGGTTTTGGAGGAGGGGGGAAAGGAGGTTTTGTGCGAGGGGGGTTGGGCTTTCCCGCAGCATGCGTGGGGCGGTTTGGAAAAGGGGTGAATGGAACAAAGGATTTTAATTTCTTTATGTGCCCGTTTTTGGGGGGAGCAAATAAAAATTTTAAAGAAAAGGTTCATTGAAACCGGGAGGCCCCCCACCTTTTGGGCCCCGGGATGGGAATAAAATGCCTGCAAATCTCAAGAGGGGTGTTAAAAGTTGGGAGGTTTAAAAAACTGTGTTTTAAAGCCCCTTCCGGCAAGACCTTTAAAAAAAGTGAATGTGGGGAAAAGTTTTTTTTTTTTCAAATCCCCCCCTTCCTTGGGGGGGAATTTGGGCCATGTTGGGTAATAAAAAAAAATAAATTGGGCAATCATTTTAAAGGTTTCCCTGGGGGCTTTTACCCTGTGGAACAGTTTTGAATCCCTGGAATTCAAAGAAGGGGCAAAGGGCGTAACAAAAAATTTCCTGGAGGGGGTTTGGGGGGAGGTGTTCTGGGTTTTGGACTGGGAAAAAGCGTATAAATTTTGGGGGAAAGGGGGTTTTTTGCAAGAAATTTTGCTTGGGTTTTGGGGTTTTTGGGCAAAAGTTTGGGGGATTTGGGGTTTAAAAATTTGTATGCTGTGGCAAATGAGGGTTTCAGGTGAATGAAAAGGGTGGGGGGGCAATATAAAGCATGGAACCCAGGTTTGAGGCAGGGGTGCCCCCTTTTTCCCCAATCCTTTTTTCGCAAAGTGGTCCCAAAAAACCATTTTATGAGATTGTGGAAAACCCCTGGTGGGGGGGGGGTGTAATAACCCCCAAGGGGGGAGTGTAAAAGTGGGTCGTGGATGAAACAAAGGTTTTGGAATTTTGTGCACAGGAGGATTTTTTTCAAAGTTGTCAGGCATGCAAAGTTTTTGGGGGTTTCAAACCCGGGAAAGAGGGCTAACAGGTTTTAAAAGGGCAAAGTTTGCTAAGGTGGGGAGCTGGGTGGGAGGGAGAAGGGGAAGGGGGTTTTGGGTGGACGTTTTGTGCCAAAAGGGTTAAAAATTTTTTTGGGGGTTACAAATTCCAAAAGGGGCAAACAGGCAAAACAGGGAAAAATTTTTTTCAATTTGGGGAACCCTTTACCCCGGTGGCCGGGTTTTAAAATTTCGTGGAAATATAGCTGGGGATTTTTCGTTGAAAAGGGATGTTGGGGGGGATTTTGGACGGGCATGGTTGGGCCCTTAAAATTTGGGAAAAAGCCCTGAGAAAAAAGGGGGGGGGTTTTTGGGCTACTTTGGGCCATAACCTTATTTCTTTTTTCGGGGGACTAAATGAGGGGTAAGGTTAAGAAATCTATGTAGGGGGGTCGGAAAAATTGAAACTTTTCTGAACCCCCTTTTTAAAAGGGGGGAAATGAAAAATTGTTAAAACGGCGGGAAAGGAGGCCCCGGGGAGGAACTTTTAGGGTTTGGGGAAAACCCCCAATAATTTGGAAGGGAATTTAGGCCGTGGCCCATCCGCCAACGCCGGGGGGGGAAAAAGGGTACCCCCGCTCACTTTTTGGGGGTTTTTTTTAGAAGCAACCTTTCTGAATTTATGGTTAAAAATGGTTTTCCATGACTTGTTTAAAAACGGTTTTGGTGTGAGGTTTTTTCGGAGGGGGGGGGAAAAGGGGGGAAATTTAATTCCCTTAATTTGGGGGGTAAAATTGGGAGGAAATTAAATCTTTTTGGGATTTTTTAAAAAGCCGGGGAAGGTGGGGATGGGGCCCGGTTAGATCAGGGCGTTGGCTGCACGTTTTCACAGAACAATGGCAGAATAAAGGTGTTTTGGTACAGGTAGATTTCGTTTTTTCCTGGGGGGTATCGCGATATACGGTGGTAAAACTCGGGGGGGTTAAACGGGGAACGGGACAAAGGGGGCGGGTGGACACGAGATCGGGGCGTGAAATGGACGGCTGTAGAAAAGGGTGGAAGGGGGGGGGAGGGTTGGTTCGGGTATGTTTGGTGTGGAAAGACAATGGTTCGAAAGATGCTTTAGTTGCAATTTTTGGTGTTTTGTTTAATCTAATTTGAATAACCCCAAATGTCTCTTTTGTTTATTAATTTTCCTTTATTGTTATGGAGTCTCTATTGAACCGTATGCTTTAATTAATGGGGCCCTTTTTACCGTATTCTGTTTGTCCTTTCACCCAGGGATACCTGGGTTTTTTGAGGACTCTTCTCACGTGTAATCAACCTTTGCATTATGTTGTAGGTTATTGGGGGTTGTCACTGTTTTATGTTTTTAAACAAAACAAGATTTATATGCCCCGTACTAGAGGGATTTTATTCCCTCATATAATGGACCTAAATCCACTGTAGGGGTAAATTTGGGTTTTTTTGAAGCTTGACGAACATTGAAAGTCATTGTGCGAACATATTGTTGTTTGAAATTTGGTAAAATATACGTGTGTTTTAGTGTATGTGGGGGCGGCATGGTTTTTTTGTGTACTTTTATGTTTTTGGTATTGATTTTCCTGCTAGAACGTTGGTTTCTGGCGCTATGAGCTTTATGATAGCCAATGTACCTTAAAATGTTGTTTGATACAACATTTAAAAGCTGGAACACTGGCTTTTTGCCCCTACTGTAAGTTTTTATTATCATTAAATAATATTTTCCCGGGTTTAAATTGGGTTTTGGGGTTAATTTATAATTAAAGAACAATGGGGGGAAATGTTATACATTTTGGTAAATTTGGGGTAAAAAGGGGTCGTTATACTCTTGCTTTTTTTGCAGCGTATTTTACTGGGGTTTATTTTTTTGATTTTGAGAGGGGAAGGGGAAAGGGAAATTCTTTTTTTTGTCAAAATTGCAATTATGTTTTTTTGCAATGGAATTATGTACATGGCATATACATCTATCAGCTGCATAAATTTATATTTTTGAATCACTGCATGGGCATGTTTCGATAACGATGACTTTATTTTGTTTGCTGATTTTCGACTTATTTTTTTTAGTTAATGTTTTTGTGTTTTTAAAAAAAATAAAAAAATAAATTCTGTGCATAAGACGATTAAAAGAATCTCCTTTCGAATGTTTTACACAAAGCTAGAAAGGGAAATTGGACAAAATTGATTTTTGTTGACTGACTTGGGAAGGGAAAAGAGGCTTTTGGGGCCATGTTTTTAGTGAGTACATACAGCTATGTGTAGAAAAATGGGAAAACCCAAAAATCAGAGTGACTTATTTCCAAGCTCTTTTTATAAAAATTCAAGTAAAGGATTCCCGGTACTCGACACAGCAATCTGATATGTTGTAGAAATACCATCCTCCCAGGCGACGTGGAGCTGCCCTTGTTAGTGCTGCTCAAGTTCAAAGTTAGTGAAAGGAAATTACGTCATCTTCCTTGCTGACAAAAGACAAATCATCTCCCCTTCACACTTTTTCCATTAATTTCGAATGTGTGGTATGGGAAATTGTCAAGCAAGTAATTCTTCACCCTATTAAATTGTTGGAACTTATTCGGGCCGAGAAGTCCCCAAAGGGGGAAAAACACACCGTTTGAGGGCTCTTACACTGGGGTTTACCTGGGGAGAGTTTCGGGGGTCAACGCCCCCGGGCCCGGTCGGACCAGGCCTCCTGGGGGATCACGCCTGTCAAACCGGCTGTTGCTGTGGGTGCACGCAAACCAACGTACAGCCACGCCCGGGTGGTAGGAACCACTTTAGGTGCTTGTCCAGCCACTTTTAAGACTGCCAGGGGTTGTTGGGAATCCCCCTTATGTTGGGTGGGGCAGTTGAACACCGGCCCCCGACACTTTTGTATGGGCTCTTTAAAGTCGTGACACCCCCCTTTATTGGGGGGTGGTCACTCCCAAATCTTTTGCTTTCGTATGATGATTTTCGGTGCAAGTTTGGTACTAGTCCTCTAATTTTCCGGGGGAATAATCTGTATCTCTCCCTCCTGCGTTCCAGGGAATAAGGTTTGAAAACCCCAACGCTCCCGTAAAAGAGGTTTTTATCTCCCCTTATGCGCGCCGTGAAAGTTCTCTGTACTTTTCTAGGGCGGGAATTTTACCCTGCTTGAAAGGGGTTTTTAGAGTGCAGCAATATTCCCGCCTAGATAGAACTGACCTGAAGAGTTCATCAGGGCTTGGCCTCCCTAGTTTTGAAGGTTTTCATTTTCCATCCCTTTATTTTTCTAGAGTGCATTTAACAATTTTTTGGTCCTTGAAGGGAGATCCTCCGACATAATCACCCCAGGTCTTTGACGTTTTGGGGTTTTTTGCTCTATTTTTGGCCAGAATTTGTTTTTTACTCTGATGAAATTTTAATTTTCTCATGTTTACCAATCTGATATTGAAATTTTTCAACGTTGAACTTTTATTGTTTTCTGCACCCACTGAAAGATTTGTTGATGTCCCCCTGGAGCCCTTTCAGTGTCTCAAAAGGAAAACACTGTCATCAGATTCGGGGTCATCTGCAAAGGGAAAACACGGGCTGTGGCTGACATCCTTGTCTATGTCGGGTATGAGGGTGGGAACAAGATGGGACTAGTACGTGCCCTGGGAACGAGCTTTTCACCGTAGCTGCCCGGACTTTTCTCTTGCGACTATCTCTTTTTTCCCCCCCCCCCCCCCCCCCCCCCCCCCCCCCCCCCCCCCCCCCCCCCCCCCCC
>NW_026472286.1:0-11119 GCF_026875155.1 Cherax quadricarinatus
CCGTCGCTGGGGACTGGACCTGTCCTCTCTGATATATCTGCGGATTCATGGCATCACTGCTTCCTTCATCTGTCAGCAAGCACACCCAGGAGTGTGCTGACCATCTGCCGGAACATGCTCTGTTGTTCCGTGGAGGTGATTGTGTTGCAGATAATATCCGTGAATGCCTTGATGAGTGTTAAGAGATCCTCTCTGTTGAGGGCCTGCGTTGTCGGTGGGTTCAAAGCAGTGGACATTATCTGGGCTGTCGTAATCTGTGGGGACTGCTGAGGGTTGTATTTCTTCACTGTGCACACCGTGGGCTGTTGCTGTATGCCAGGTTGTGTACCCGGCATCTGCTGGTGAGGTGCAGCCACAGCCTGCATAGTGGTTGTGCCTGGCAAGGAGGCCGGTGGGGGCTCGTGTAGTGCCGTCTGCTGATTGCGTTGCCCAGATGTTTCCTGTTGGCGCCGCCTGTTCCTCATGTTTCCGTTTCTTCGTTGCGGTAGTGGGGGAGGATGCTCCTGTTCATGACGCCTGGTTGAGTCTTCAAGGGTCAGAAATTCCTGGGCACTGAGTTGGGTTGACTGATGAGAGTTCTGCAGTATGGCAAGATTCTCTGCACCCATCGTCTGCTGAGGGTGATGCTCCGCCGTAGCCTGCTGTCTCGTCGTTGGTGTCTTCCAGGCCTCACGAATTCTAGTGAGCCTCTCAGGGCATCGAGGGTTCCAGGCATGGTGTTTCTGCCTGCAATTCGGGCATCGTGGAGTGGGTGGCGATGCATTCTTCAGCTTGGTGATGCATTCTTCGGTAGGGTGGGGCTGGCTGCAGACACCGCAGATTACTCTGTTCGGACAGAGTGCACCCAGGTGTCCGTAACGCTGGCACTTGAAACAGCGAACTGGTTCTGCCGTGAAGGTCCTAACATCGTACCTGCCCCAAGAACCAAGGTTCAGCTGGGATGGCAGCGGTCCTACATGCTGAATGAGGACCTGCCGGGTTGGTGCATTGCCTGCTGATTTTGCCTTGAGACGCTGAGCTGACACGACACTGGGGTGAGCTGCTACTGCCTCGATGGGCATCATCAGCGGGTATCGCATCACTACACCCTTGGTGACCTTCTGCCGAGAATCCAGTTCCTCAAATTCTACGACTTCAAGGGTGATGGACTGATTACATCGTCTTCACATCTCTACTGTTCCTGCCTACTTTCTGTATTCGACTGAAGAAGCCTACTGTGTAGGCGAAACGTTTCGGAATAAAGTTGTCTAACTGTTGCATATGTGTCTTACCTAACAACCTGTCGGTATTGTATACCATTTTGATGTTCATCCTGTCAGACACTGCAACACATGGCATCTTGGTACAGAAAACACCTTGGACAAGCTTTTCAAGTGAAAAGGGTTGGATCTGAGAGGGACATGACCTCTCAGTGGCTAAATTTTCACTACTACTACTCTGCACCTCTCCTTCCGACAGTATTTAAGTCTCTGCACTGTCGCTTGATCTTCAGATAGTTCCTGACTATGGAACTGAACTGCTCCAGGCTGAGGGACTGACAACCTCAAATTCTACGACTTCAAGGGTGATGGACTGATTACATCGTCTTCACATCTCTACTGTTCCTGCCTACTTTCTGTATTCGACTGAAGAAGCCTACTGTGTAGGCGAAACGTTTCGGAATAAAGTTGTCTAACTGTTGCATATGTGTCTTACCTAACAACCTGTCGGTATTGTATACCATTTTGATGTTCATCCTCCAGGGTGAAGGAGCGGTCTGTCTCCATGACTTTCTTCAAGGAGATATGCATTTCCCTGTTGATAGGAGTCAGTATTGGTTCTCCCCTCAGGTTGAACCATATCTTGAACCTCAGTTTGTGCCGTGTTTCCAGGTGTGTAACCACGCCATAGTGGGTTTTGTGTTCCCCATAAGTCTTTACCTTGAATCTGGAAGGTGATTTGAGCTGGTTTACCTGCTCCTTGGAGGGACGGCGTGTCTTACTGTTCACATTGATCCATCCTTCCGTATTCTCTGGCTGCATGGTTAGGCTTGTCAGAACTGGAGACTTTTCCTCTGATGACACGGAGTGGTCTCGCAACTTCTTCGCTAGGATTGTGCCCCACATTTCTAAATCCGAGTCGTCCATTTCTAAATCCGAGTCATCCGTCGTGTCCCTGGAACATCGTGACCTCTTCCTTTCGGCAGAAGCCATGTGTCTGTCTACGTGGTGCTGGACTGTGATGCTTGTTTATCTATATAAAGTTGAAGGGACAGGATGGAGCCTTACATAGCACCAGGAGGTGAGACGTAGGTCACTAGTAGAAGTAAGAACGCAGATGAACATCAAAATGGTATACAATACCGACAGGTTGTTAGGTAAGACACATATGCAACAGTTAGACAACTTTATTCCGAAATGTTTCGCCTACACAGTAGGCTTCTTCAGTCGAATACAGAAAGTAGGCAGGAACAGTAGAGATGTGAAGACGATGTAATCAGTCCATCACCCTTAAAGTCGTAGAATTTGAGGTTGTCAGTCCCTCGGCCTGGAGAAGTTCAGTTCCATAGTCAGGAACTATGGCCCGGTGGTCTGGTGGCTAAAACTCCCGCTTCACACACGGAGGGCCCGGGTTCGATTCCCGGCGGGTGGAAATTCTGACACGTTTCCTTACACCTATTGTCCTGTTCACCTAGCAGCAAATAGGTACCTGGGTGTTAGTCGACTGGTGTGGGTCGCATCCTGGGGGACAAGATTAAGGACCCCAATGGAAATAAGTTAGACAGTCCTCGATGACGCACTGACTTTCTTGGGTTATCCTGGGTGGCTAACCCTCCGGGGTTAAAAATCCGAACGAAATCTTATCTTATCTTATCTTAGCCTCTATCACCCAACTGGGAAGACTGTTCCACGCATCTACAACTCTGTTAGAAAACCAGTACTTACCTATGTCCTTTTTAAATCTAAATTTATCCAACTTAAATCCATTATTTCTGGTTCTTACCTGGTTCGACACCCTCAGTACTTTATTAATATCTCCCTTGTTTATGCCCGCCATCCACTTATACACTTCAATGATATCTCCCCTCATTCTACGCCTCTCCAGAGAGTGGAGATTTAAGGCTTTAAGTCTATCTTCATACGGGAGGTTCCTTACATAGTAAATCATTTTAGTCATTCTTCTCTGTATGTTCTCTAATGAGTCTATATCCATCCTGTAGTAAGAGGACCAAAACTGAGCAGCATAATCTAAATGAGGCCTCACTAGTGATGTATAGAGCTGTAAAATAACTTTTGGACTTCTGTTACTTATACTTCTTGAGATAAATCCAAGTAATCTGTTGGCCTTGTTGCGCATACTAAGGCACTGCTGTCTTGGCTTTAGATTTCTGCTTACCATGACTCCCATGGTAAGGGAGGTACGGGAGTTATTTCTTGAGGTACGGGAGTTATTTCTTGAGTAGCTTTAGGTAGATGTCGTTTTGATAAGGACCTGCCTCGTATGGGCCAGTAGGCCTTCTGCAGTGTTCCTACATTCTTATGTTCTTATGTTCTTAAGCTCTACTTCACCTAGATTATAGCTTCGAGGGTTATTTTCATTACCAAGGGCAAGTACCTTACACTTATCCACATTGAACTTCATCTGCCATTTTCAGACCAAGACATTAATTTGTCCAAATCGTCCTGGAGTTCATTGATATCCTCCTCAGAGTGAATTATACGGCCTATCTTTGTATCATCAGCAAATTTACTCATGTCACTCGTAATCCCTTCATCAAGGTCATTAATGTAAATTATGAACAAGAGAGGGCCTAAAACTGATCCTTGTGGAACGCCGCTAGTGACTAAAACCCTGAATGTGACATTTCGCAGGCATGTCCCGACTTTTTGAATTAAACCACGTCTCAGTTAGGCAAATACATATTGTTCCGCCTAGCAACTAGTCTCAACTGTCCATCTTATTTAGCACTGCGATATTTGTGAATTGTGGTGACCTGTATTTAAACTCAGTGGGCTGTATTAACTCAGTGGTGACTGTATTAACTTCATTTGGTGCCCTTTACTTAACTCAGTGGTGACCTGTACTTAACTCTGTGAAGAAGTGTCTTGTGTGCTCCGTGGATGAACCAAGATGTCCCCATCAGCAACTTTACCGAACTTAAGGAAGAATTGGGGCGGCGAAGATGGAGATACGGCGATTGCCGGGGAAAAACAAGAGGATTCGTAGTAGTCCCCCTGTTTCGAGTCCTCAGGTCAAGAAGGGTCGGGGGCGTGGCGGGACAGAGGGGACGACAAAAGTGACGATCAAGAAGACGAAGGGAAACCCAGAAAGATGAAGAAAAAAGAGGATGTGTGGAAACTCCTGTGGAAACCCCCAATGCATTCTTGTGTACCGACAAATGTGGTGATACTGGGATCGTCACGACGAACGACAAAAAAGGAAGGGAAAGAATATTGTTGTTTTTGGGGATGCCAGGTTGATAAAGGATGGGGATTTGCTTGAAGGACAGGAGTAGGAGATAGGGGTAGTTTCCCGGGGGTGGGATGGAGGCATTGTTAGCCGGCTTGACAACATCTGAACGGAAATGGGATCAATCCTTTATTTGCCTCAGTGTGGGGGCATGAGTAGGAAAAGCGTAAAAGTGAGGATTTAGTTAGAAAGTTCAGGAAGCTATGACAAAATTGGAAAAAGGGGGGGGGCACCCTGTTATATGGGGCATTTTCAAGAAGAGGTGTTGGTAATAAATGGTTTCCAGAGCAATTGTATTAATTGTTGGTGGAAAAAACCTGTAAGGATAATGCGTCCCATTCATTGAAAAAGGGGACAACTTCTAGGGCCCCAAAATACATGTTTCCAGGGTGGGTTCACTTATTGGGCGGTGTGGGTTTTCTTGTAATCAGTTGAGGGGGTTGTTAGGTTTAAAAATAGGATTAGTAGAGGTAGGGGGTTTTAAAAAATGATAAATAATGAGTATGAATATATTGACTTATGTTGATATTAAAAAATCTTAATAGTAACTGTCTGGAAAAAATATGGGTAATGAAAAATTTCAAAAATTGTTTTAAAACAAAGATGAATGGGAAAAATGGTTTTCCGGACGCTTGGGGTTTCCCTTAAACCTGTTTTCCCCTGGAACGCAGGAGGGAGGTACATGATTATATACAGGAAATCCTAGGGGGGATAGTCCCGAACTTGCACACGAAAATCATCACCGAAAGAAAAAGACTTGGCGGGACGAGCACCATCCCCCAATAAAAAGCGGGGGTGTCACTACCCGTTAAGAGACCATACAAAAAGTGTCGGGGGCCCCGGACTGTTAAACGCCTCCCAGCACACATAAGGGGGATTCCCAAACAGCCCTGGCAGCTTCAAGGGGCACTGGACAAGCACCTAAAGTGGGTTTCTGATCACCGGGCGTGGCTCGTACGTTGGTTTACGTGCAGCCAGCGCAACACCTGGTTGATGGCTCTGATCCCCAGGGGGCCCTGGTCACGACGGGCCCGCGGGGCGTTGGCCCCCCGGAACTCTCTCAAAAAAGGTAAACTCCAGATAAAAAAAATACAAATGAGTTTACAAAGACAGGCCCTTGGTTGCATCATGAATGGAGTTTTGTTAGGTGTGTTTTAAAAAAAAATAACAAAGTTAAGGGGTTTTTAAAAATTTTGTGTTAATTGGAGTACATTAGGATTACAATTTTTATGGTTTTTTTTTTCGTATTTATTTGGTTTGGGAGTAAATGACTTTGAGAAAAGCTTGAATTTATAAACAGGGAGTGTTTCTTTTATATTTAAAAGGGAATGAATTCCAGTTTTAGGGCCCTTTTTTGTGATTGAGTTTTTGTTTGCGTGAGATGGACCGGGAACATCAAAGGTGATCTGTGCCCTTTTTTATGGTCTGTGTTTGTTTTAGGTTGGCAAGGAGTGTTTGAGGGGGGGTTAATATCAGAGTTAAATGTTCTTGTATGTTAAAAATGCAATAATAATATGGTGTTTTGTATGGTGGTAGGTTTAGTGTTTTGAAAATTGGTGGAGTGTGCTGCGTGTGAGAATTTTTTATATTTAAAATGCAGCCTTTTGTTGGTAAATTGTGGTCTGAGTGGTTAGTTGTTGTTTAGCCCCCGCCAAATTCCCTAGGTGAGTAGGGGTAAAAAAGAGAGTGATAAGGGCCCGGAGGCTGACTGTGGACATAGTACCGTATCTTCGATAGTATCCTAAGTCTTGGAAATTTTTTTTAGAAATTTGTTGTTATGTGATGAAAATTTTAGTCTATTTCGAGGTGGATTCCTAAAAATTTTTCCCTTTTTAGCTTTGGTAGGTGATCCGTTTTTGTTATGTTAAGGGTACATCTGTAGCTTGTACCAAACTGAAAGAGTGGTTTTGCATGTTTAGTGTAAGTTTGTTGTCCTCATCCAGGTAGATATTTTCTGTTTAAATTTGGTGTTTAGTATTGGTGCTGACTGGGCTCGGGTGAGAGAAGAGTTGTGGGGTATCTGCAAAAAGTGGGGGTTTTAGTAATTGCGAAAATTTGGGAGGCATTTTTGATAGGAGAAAGAGAAGGGGCCAAGGGGCAATTCCCGTGGGACACCCAAATGTAATTGGTTGTGCGGAAAAAGGGTTGCCCATTTGCGTACATATTGGCTTCTGTTTTCTGAGGTAAGATTGGGTAGTTTAGGGAGTGCCCCTAATACTGTGTAAAAAATTTTGTGGGGCAAGTCATGGTAACTGTTCAAAGTTATAAGTCAATGAAATCCCAGTGGGGGCTTTTTTTTTCTCTATTGCATGTATATATGTTTAGCATGTGTATAATAGCTCATTAGTATTTTTATTGGCCTGAATCCAAAAATTTGGGAGGGGGTTTAGGGGTTTGGGATGAGGTAGGGGTAGATTCGTTTATGAATTAATTTTTTGAAAGATTTTGAGAGAGGGGGTTTTTTTGGATATTGGCCTATAGTTATTCAACTTGGTCTCCCCCTTTATGGGTCGGGGTGACCCCGATATTTTTTAGAATGTAGGGAAGGTGGGGGATTCAAGGATTTGTTAAAGAGTGTTGCATGATTGGGGATGTACTGTGACGTTTTTTTTATATAAAGGGTGGGAAGGTATTTAAACTCCTGCCTTTTTTTTGTGCATTGATAATAAAGGGGAAAAAATTGTATGGGTTAGTGGAGCTAGGAACGTGTGTTCGGGTATTGCCAAAGGGGTAGTCATTTGGTGGGGTATTGGCTTTGGGGTTTATTGGCAAGGTTTTGACTATATGGAGAAAAATATTGGTTTTGGTTTTGTTGGTGGAGTTGGGGTTCATATTTTGCTAATTTTATTTCGCTTGTCGTGATTTTTTTTTTTTCCAGAATTTTGATAGGGTTTCCAGGTTTTTTTTTATCACCTGTAAAGTTGGATAATCTGTTCATAATACAAAAATTTTTTCCCTTCTTATAGGGTGGTTAGGATGACGATAACGTTTTGTTTGGTCTTGGGTTTTGTGACCCATTTTGTACTGTTTTTTTAAACGGTGTTTTGTATTTATGGATTTGAGAATTTCTGGGGGTTAGCCCGGGACGTTCAGTCTCTTAGCTGTCATTGTTTAGTTTTTTTTAGGGCAGTACTTTTTTAAAAGGGATTTGGGGTTTTTTTTGAAAATTATTTTAAAAAAAATTGCATATCTGTATAGATTTCTAGCTCAGTGTGCCGTCAATGTTTGTTCTTGGGTTTTGAAGTTTTAATGGTGCATCGTTTTCCGAGTTTTTGCTTCATTTTGTGCAAATTTCTCCTTGTCCTCAGATTTTCTCACAGGAGGACTATACCAATTTTCGTTTTCCCCAGTCGTGTATCTCCCGGCTTCCATTTTACCTGTGGGCAATTGCTCCTGGTGAGACCTTCTTGGTGATGTTGAAGTAAGTCCAAATTTTTTCCCCCTACAGTCCCCCTCGACGATAAGATTGGGAAATCAATGAATGCAAGTTCCCAATATTTTATTTAGACTACGTTTCGCTCGACAGGAACTTTATCAAGCCTCATTACACATTAGCAGACGATGATAATACATTAGTCAAGAATAATGTGCTGGCAAGCGGGTGTATATTTCTTCTCTTCTTCCCATGTTGAAGGAGAGAGGGTCACGGGGTAGAATTATGTGGTAGTGCAAAGTGGTAGCATCCATAAGCGAAGTGTCATGTGGTAGTTGTACACTAGGGGTAGTGTCATGTGGTAGTTGTACACTAGGGGTAGTGCATGTGGTAGTTGTACACTAGGGGTAGTGTCATGTGGTAGTTGTGCACCTAGGAGTAGTGTCATGTGGTAGTTGTACACTAGGGGTAGTTTCATGTGGTAGTTGTGCACTAGGGGTAGTGATGAATGGTTTGAAAAACCGACAAGTTGAAGATTGAGACACTTATGCAGCATATGGGAATCTTTATTCAGGAAACGTTTCGCCACACAGTGGCTTCATCAGTCCAATATAAAGAGGAAGGCGTAAGGAGAGAGATTAATGAGGTAATCAGTCCTCAACCTGAGTCATGTTTCCCAGTCATCAATCTTGTAGAATGTACAGCATAGGCCTTAGACGTGCTTTAAATACTGTGGTGGGTGAGGTGAAGCAGGCGGAGGCGGGTCCATAGTGGAACCATCCACTAGTCGAAGTAGGTCTTCGTCCAAAGGTTGAAAAAGTGTTGAAGAATTTTTTTGTAACAAGATCCCATGATGCTGCAGTGTCTGACAGTTGTGATGAATGGTTTGAAAAACCGACAAGTTGAAGATTAAAGACACTTATGCAGCATATGGAATCTTTATTCAGGAACGTTTCGCCACACAGTGGATGGTACCACTATGACCCCGCCTCCGCCTGCTTCACCTCACCTCACTACAGTATTAAGCCACGTCTAGGGCCCTATGCTGTACATTCTACAAGATTGATGGACTGAACACATCGACTCCAGGTTGAGGGACTGATTACCTCATACTCCTCCTCTCCTTACGCCTTCCTCTTTGTATTGGACTGATGAAGCCACTGTGTGGCGAAACGTTTCCTGAATAAAGATTCCCATATGCTGCATAAGTGTCTCAATCTTCAACTAGGGGTAGTGTCATGTGGTAGTTGTGCACTAGGGGTAGTATCATATGGGAGTTGTTACACTAGGGGTATATCATGTGGTAGTTTTTACACTAGGGGTAGTGTCAGTGTAGTTGTGCACTAGGGGTAGTGTCATGTGGTAGTTGTGCACTAGGGGTAGTGTCATGTGGTAGTTGTACACTAGGGGGTAGTATCATGTGGTAGTTGTACACTAGGGGTAGTGTCATGTGGTAGTTGTGCACTATGGATAGTGTCATGTGGTAGTTGTGCACTAGGGGTAGTGTCATGTGGTAGTTGTGCACTAGGGGTAGTGTCATGTGGTAGTTGTACACTAGGGGTAGTGTCATGTGGTAGTTGTACACTAGGGGTAGTATCATGTGGTAGTTGTACACTAGGGGTAGTATCATGTGGTAGTTGTGCACTAGGGGTAGTGTCATGTGGTAGTTTTTTACATAGGGGTAGTGGGCATGTGGTAGTTGTACACTAGGGGTAGTGTCATGTGGTAGTTGTACACTAGGTGTAGTGTCATAGCTGGGTGGAACACGTGTGGATGGTAAGCTTCCACTGGATCAACAGTTAAGCTGGTGTTATCAACTCGCCTCACTGTCCTTATTTACAGACAACACTCACACTGGCAAAACAATTTAATCCAGCCTTGTCATAACTGCTATTGAAAATGTTCACCTCACTTACGGTGAGGCTTTTTGACCCACAAACCAGTTGTCAGTGAAAAATTGAGAAGTTACCAGACAGTAACATTGCAGGCGCATGAGTCTGAGATGTTAACATTACTAACACTGTTAGAGAGATGTTAACATTAGTAACAGTGGTAGAAAGGTGTTAACAATACTGTCAGTGTTAGAAAGATGTTAACATTACTATCAGTGTTAGAAAGATGTTAACATTACTATCAGTGTTAGCAAGATGTTAACATTACCGACAGTGTTAGAAAGATGTTAACATTACTACCAGTGTTAGAAAGATGTTAACATTACTATCAGTGTTAGAAAGATGTTAACATTACTACAGTGTTACAAAGATGTTAACATTACTACCAGTGTTAGAAAGATGCTACGGTTTGTTCGGATTTTTAACCCGGAGGGTTAGCTACCCAGGATAACCCAAGAAAGTCAGTGCGTCATCGGGGACTGTCTTGTTTCCATTGTCGTTCTGTAGTCTTGTCCTCCAGAATGCGACCCACACCAGTCGACTTACACCCAGGTACCTACTTACTGCTAGGCGAACAGGGAACAGCAGACCTGTAAGGTGACTAACACCCAGGTACCTCCTTACTGTTAGGTGAACAGGGACTGCAGGTGTAAGGAAGCACGCCCAGTGTTAACACCCATGCCATAGTACACCGATGTCCTACGATGATCCTCATCGCTTCCTTCTGCAATTTTTCAGGTCCTCAAAGTGTTCAGTCAGATACGAGATTAAGTTAGGGTACGATGTAGTTAACCAGTGATCTAATATAAGCAAGTTACTTATTTTGTTACATTACCTTACATACCTGGTCTGAAACCCTGCCACAGTTCTAAGTGTTCTTAGCCTCTCTTTGTACAGGCGACAAAGTCTGGTTACACCTCCAAGTATGGAAACCTCAGATCTTTGTTATCTGTATCTGCAAGTGAATCCTGCGAACTGCGCTGTCATTCTAGAGAGTACACATGTTGAAAATACTGTCTTAATTTTCTAAAGGGAGTTGCCAGTCTGTAGTAGCTCTGATCCAAGGACCTGGACTTGTCTTTCCAACCATTTTCCTCTATTTACCATCAAACTGCCATTATTTTTCTATCATCTATCATCCTTTATTATTTTTACTACATGTAAACCACACAATAACCAAAATTTTTTAAACTCAGCATTTTAATCCTTATAGATTACCTGGAGGTTACCTGGAGGTTATTCCGGGATCAACGCCCCCGCGGGCCCGGTCCACGACCAGGCCTCCCGATGGATCAGGGCCTGATCACTAGGCTGTTACTGCTGGCCGCAACGCAGTCCGAGTACGAGCCACAGCCCGGCTGATCCGGCACTGACTTTAGGTACTGTCCATTTTTCTTGAAAGGGA
>NW_026472287.1:0-32184 GCF_026875155.1 Cherax quadricarinatus
TTTCTCGGTAATTCCAGTTGTAACGTTTGTAAGTGATTTTTATAGCTTAATACCTCGTGTCACTGTGTGCGACTCAGATTGATATCAGCATTGTTCACCGTGTTCATTTCTTTTCTCCTGTGCTTGCAGTTTGAGATAGTAGATTCGTTCTCCCTTGCTCATATTGCGTGTTAAAAGCGTTATTTTTTTTCAACCGGGGGGAGTCATCCACTCCACCGATTTTGTTCATTCCTCCAGTAAGAAAGAACCGATCCCTTGTGTTCTGGTGATTCGATTCCTGCTCCAGGAAATTTATTCTTACTGTGAAGCCACCAGCCCCATCAGTGATTTTGTCATGAACCAAGAATTACTGTATCGAACAGCCGAGTTGGGTACTCCTGCAGAAGAGTATACCAGTTAGTAATCCCAAGTCACAAGTGAATGTAGCTTACAGCTAGTTCACGATTTTACCAGTTGTTGCACCCCTGGTATGGATCGTTCAGAAAAACAAGCCAGATTGAAATACTTTTGGCCTCGTATGACAACTGATATTTCTGAGTATGTTAAGAAATGTAGTGTCTGCATGCAACATAAAGGTAATGCTAATGGTCCTAATCCAATCCAAGTATACCCAAACCCTCTAGCGAACCGGGGGAAAGAGTTGCCTTAGATTTGTTAAACAAATTTTTCCAATGTTCCCTCCGGGGCAACAAATATCTATGTGTTTGGTAGACCATTTCACCAGATATTGTGAGTTAGTTCCTATTGCAGATAAGACTGCCGAGACAGTAGCTAAAGCGTTTAAAGAACGCATTATCTGCAGGCATACCACCCCTAAGTCCCTAGTAAACAGATAATGGAGGTGAATTGTAATAGATTCTTGAAAATTTGTGTACCTTGTACAAGATCTCTAAATCCACCATTTTCCTCATCATCCTGCCAGCAAGGGGTTTTAGCGGAAAGAACCAATAAAAAAGTACTTGATGTCTTGAGAGCCATATCAACCCCAACAGTGAAACTTGGGATGAAGTTATACCTGATGTGCAGTGTGCTATAAATTCTGCTTACAATGTTTCTTAGGTGACACTCCCCATTATGCATTGTAAAGGTGTAGATAAACGTTTGCCTTATGAGTTGCTATATTCTAATCCGAAACCAAATTACCCAAACCCCGATGATTTCATAGCAACTCGTACCAGCTTAGCTCAAAGTGTTTTTAGAAAATCCGTGAAACACTTCATAAATCAACAGCAAATTTACAAGAGTCGCAAACACTCGAGCAAAGCCATCCAAAATCAAAGTAGGTTCGAGAAATTATTTCTGACTAACTTTTTATTTTAAAACGTCTGCAATGCCAAAGTTGATCAAAAGTTTGTTGGTCCTTATCGAGTAGTTGAAAAATATCACTGGTAATAAGTATAAGGTTAGAGAAATTAGTTCTGGTCAGTAAAAAAGAATCGCATTTATATCATATGAAGTTAGTATGTGATGATAATGATGTTCCAACCCAGACTAATGTGACAGGGCTCTGACAATCCTCCTGATCCTGTACTCTCTTTTCCTCTGATACTCAGTCAGACCCATCAACCTGAATGTCGTTATTTCCTACGTACACGACAGGGATTGAGAAACCCTCAAGTATCATTTGTTACTTCCAATTCAGATTTGCCTCAAATACAGCATGAGTTAGCCAGTGTTACAGAGTTTGATCCTCCCAGAGATGACACCCATTCTGCATACATCAATCTCACCCTAGCGGGTTTTGGGGGTTAAATGTAAATAACCTGTATAAAAGAATAATTACGTATCAACTTACCCAGTATTCAAAAATTTTTTTTGTGTTCACTTTTCTCCCCAAATTTTGAGATTTAAAACAGTCTAGATTTGAGTGAAACCGAACCCTGCCTTTCTGTTAAAAAAACCTTCTTTTTTTGGGGTATAAAATTCCCTTTCCCCTCAGAATCCGTAGATCACATAAAATACAGATCGATCGATCAAATTTTTTTTTTATCACTTCTTTTGTGAAAATCCCAAGTTGATTTCATTCGATGAATTTCATTCTTTGAGTTTCATCGATGAGTTGTTTTTATATTATATCTTGAAATTCCCTTTAAGTTTCAGTTACGTAATTTCCCCACCCCCCAATGTTTTTCTTATGTAGTTTAAGTTCAATTGTTTGTACTTTGACATTGTTTAAACAGCCCAAGCCGTTTTCCTGCCACCCTCAGTTTTGTTTTTGCTGAAATTTTCGGGAACAAACGTTACCCATCGCCGAGCTTCAGTAGAAAGAAACCATTCCTAGAAAACCCGGGTTTACCAGAAACCCAGTGAAACCATTAATGACTCACTCCCCAACCGTTCGGCAAAAATCACTGTCTGTTTTTCTTTTTTGCTGCTGCCCAAGCGGGATTTTCAAAACACCCCCTCCCCAAAATGGACATTTGTAAAGTAGTCGGGCTTACGAAAAGAGAGCAAGGAGGAGGTCAAGGGGCTGTTTGGCCCCCCTTCCAATCCCTTATCTTTAAAAATTATACTACAAACAGCCTCTTGATTTTTTTTAAACCCCTATCCACGTTTTCGAACCCAAAATGAAAAATGCAGGAGGGAGGGTTCTCCAGTCATGCAGGATGGAGGGGTACCCGGTCATGCAGGATGGAGGGTACTCCAGTCATGCAGGAGGGAGGATACTCCAGCCCGGCGGGATGGAGGATACCCCAGTCTGCAGGATGGAGGATATCCAGTCATCAGGAGGGGGATCCCCCAGCCCATCCCGGATGGAGGGTACCCCTCATTGCGGGATGGGGGGTTTTAAAACCCCAGTCATGCAGGTTTGGGGATACCCCAGTAAAGCGGGGATGGGGGGATCAGTCATGCAGGAGGAGGAATCATGCGGGAAAGGGGGAAAGTCATGCGGGATGGAGGAAAACATTATGCAGGATGGAGGATACAGTCATCAGGATGGGGGATACAGTCATGCGGGAAAGGGAGGATACGTCAGGGCAGGAGGGGGAAATACAGTCATGCGGATGCAGGACACTACTTTCCTGTAAACTGATGCTTTTCCATTTCTAGAAAAAAAATTGGGGCAAAATGTAATCATAAAACTCCCATTAAAATAAAAAAACAGCAAATTAAAAATAATTAGAAAAACGGATCAAAAAACAAAAAGTAACACCTGGTTGATAAAACCCCTTTGATCCACCACGAGGCTTTGGTCTCAGCCCGGGGCCGGGGGTGTTGACCCCCCAAAACAGTCTCTAGGTAAAACTTTAGGTATCAAAATAGCCATAATTACGTACAGACCCGTCCCGGGAAGAAAAAATAACATTTTATTGTTTTGTAATTCATATGATTTAACCCCCCCCCGATTCCCGGGGCCCCAAAAATGCATCAGCCCATTAATTTTCTGAAGCCCAAATTTAGAAGTCTCAAATTAAAATTTTAAAATTTAAATTTAACAGGAATCAAATGTTAACTATTTTTTACAAAAAAATTTTTTAGATACAAAGCCACTTAAAAAAATTTTCTTTCAGAATTAGAAATAATTTCTTAATTGAAAGCTAAACCACAGAGGGTTTTTGGGAGTTTAAACCCGAACCCCTCCCAGGATGCTGGGGTGAGTTTAACAAATTTGACAATATGGTACCTGCACATGTCAATTTGCCAAGAATAAAAGTCCTAGTTATGTACACTAGCTTTTAAAAAGTTTGGGAAAATGGGCGGATAGGATTTTTGGGGAAGAACGAAAGGATAATGTAAAGGTTTTAAAAATAACAAAAAAAAAAAAGAAAAAAAAGGAAAACCCTTCCCGGGGGACCCCTTTCCCGGAGACCAAAATATACAAGCACGCAAACAAACAACATCCCCCTCTTAGGCCTACCTCCGCAAACTTTATACATCCCCGTCTTAGGGCCTTTCCTCAAAGCAAGCATCATACATCCCCGTCTTAGGGGCCTTTCCCCCACGCAAGCTCATACCCCCCGTCTTTGGCCTACCCACGCAAGCATCTACATCCCCCTCTTAGGGCCCACCCCCAAACCCGTCATTACACCCCCTCTTTTGGCCTACCTCCGCAAGCATCATACAACCCGTCTTAGGCCTACCTTTACGCAAGCATCATTCATCCCCGTCTTTGGCCTAACCCTCACGCAAGGGATAATACATCCCCGTCTTTGGCCCCACCTCACTATTTATATTTCCTTTCTCTTCAAGTATCCAAATCTGTTAGCGATTCAGCAAAAAAAAATACACAACTTTTTCCCTTTAAACATAAATTTGCAAACTAACAAAAATCATTTCTCTTTATTATCCATCGTATGTCTTTTCTGAATCTATTAAGGGAAGAGAGAGTTCATTTCGTCTTGAGTTCATATGTATCATTACGGTGTCCCGCGTCCTGGTGGATAAAGCTCTTTTAACACGGTGAGGGTTTGGGTTAGATTCCCAGCGAAGGTAGAAACACTGGGCGTGTTTCTTTACACCTGTTGTCTATGTTCACCCATCAGTAAAATAGGTACCTGGGTGTTAGTCGACTGGTGAGGGTCGCATTCTGGGACAAAACTGACCTAATTTGCCCGAAAATCTCTGCATAACAAGCTAGGCCTATATACCTTGTACATGTACTAGAAAAAGATTAATTATTATTATTATTATTATTATTATTATTATATTATTTTATCTTGCAATGTTATTCCGTGATCTTCATCTCTTCATCTTTCTCAGTTTACTTTTCCTTTGCAGTTATACTTTTTTTTTCATAATTTTTATTATAAAATAATTAACAAACGTTTTACAAAGTCAAGTCAGCAAATTAATCTCTAAAATTATTTCAATAATTCCTGTCGCTTACTCGTTCTCCTCCTCAAAAAAAATGTTCTCTGCCAATACTTAGATAATTCAGTTGTATTATATTTTTATAGATTAAACAATTGTATTTCCATCTACTCTCTGTCTTTGATCTTAATTCTAACAATAGACATTTTGTACAACTTTCGGCTGCTTGCTGCTTCATCCACGTCTTTCAGACTCGCCTCTGCTTCTTTCCGCCTAACAAATCATTTTCGTACCTGTAGTGTACATGAAATATCCAACTCCATCTTGTAATCATTAAATAATAATGAATTCTTTAACTATTATCACCCTAATCCAGTAACTCCATAAATGTTCGGTTTTTCCTGTAAAATTTCAGACGCGCCTATTTATGCATTTCTTCAAGCATTTTTCAGCCCCCCTTTTTCAAAACCCTCTTCCGCCTCATTTTTAAAAATTACCTAAATAAAATCCATTTCCCATTTCAAAAAAAATTTTTATATTAATCAAATTTTAAAATTTCGGGGTTAAACAGGGTTTTAACCCTCACAAAAAGAGATTTTGGGCAAAATTTTTAATTATTTTTTTTTTTTTAAACCTGGCTGATTCCCCCCAAGGCAGGGTGGCCCAAAAAAAAAACCCTTTCACCATCATTCACTTCCATCACTGCCCTTCCCAAAAGGGGGCTTTAAACTACTTTTTTAAACTGCAACATTAAACCCCCCCTCCTTCAGATTTCAGGCACGTATTTCCCATCCCCCAGGACTCAATCCGGCCTGCCGGTTTTCCCTAAACCCCCCTTCCCATAAATGTTACTTTGCTCACACCCCAAACAGCACGTAAAGAAAAAAAAAAACCATTTGTCTCCTTCCCCCTATCAAACACCCTCACGCTTTGCCTGCTGGAAGCCCAAAAGCCCCTCGCACACAAACCCCTTTTTACCCCCTCTCTCCAACCTTTCCTGGCCACCCCAAACCCCCCCTTTCCTTTTCCACTACAGCCTGAACACTCTTGAAGTCATTCTTTTTCGCTCCATTCCTCTACATGCCCGGGAACCACCTAAACCCACCCTTCCTCACCCCTTTTGGACAACAGTTTTGGTAATCCCGAACCTCCCCCTAATTTCCCAAACAAAAAATTCTCTGCTTTAAAAATTCACACCACACATTGCCCTCAACATAAACACCCCACTGCCTCCAGCCTTCCCCTTTCCTGCAACTTTTAAACACCCATCCTCACACCCAAAAAAGACGTTGGTAAAACTATCCCTCTCATAAAATTCCCCCTTTGACCCAAAGGGACAAAGTTCTTTGTCCCCCACAGACTCCTAAGTGCACCACTCACTTTTTTTCCCCTCATCAATTCAATGATTCCCCTCATTTTTCATAGACCCATCCCGCTGACCATCCACTACCCCAAATTTATTTTAATACTTTTCACCTCCTCCAAACTCTCCCCCCCAATCTGTTTTATTAAATTCTTTCATCCCCTAATCTTTTTGTTATCCTCAAAAAACCTTACTCTTTCCGTATTCCCCCTTTTAAATTTTCTTTTTTTGCCACCCAAAAACCAAAATTCCCATCCACCAATCTCCAACTTTTCTTCCAAATTTTCCCAAAAGCACATTTGCATCAGCAAAGAGCAGCTGTGACAACCCCCAATTTTTGGGGGGGTTGTTTCTTTATTTTTTAACCCCCACCCCTCTTGCCAAGACCCCCGCTTTTTACTTCTTTTAAAAACCCCATCAAAAAATTTTTAAAAACAACCAGGGTTGACATCACACATCCTTTTTCTAAGGCCTATTTTTACTGGGAAAAAATTTCCCTTTTTCCTACTTTCTCTAACTTGAGCCTAAACTATCCTCGAAAAAAAACTCTTCCCCTCTTTCAGAAAACCTACCCCCCCAAACCCATACATTGCAACATCTGAGACATTGCCCCCCTACCCCACCCGTCAAAACGCCTTTTCCAAACCATAAATGCCACAAAGCCCTTTCTTTGGGGCCTTTATCTAAATCCCTTTTCCTTTAAATTTTTTCACTGTAAACACCGGGTCCACACCCCCCTTTTTTTTAAACCTTTTTCCTAAAGCCTTTTGTTCATCTGCTATCCTTTTCTCTCTTTTTTTTCCTTAATTCTTTAAAAATTAATAACTCTACCATACACTTTACCTGGTAACTCAGCAGACTTATCCCCCAAAAATTTTTTTTTGCACCCCTCTTTTACCCCCTTTTGGGCCTTTATAAAAAGGGAACTATGCATCCCTCTCTGCCAATCCCTAGGTACCTTACCCTTCTTCCATACATTTTTTTAAAAAATTTTGCACCAACCACTCCAAAACTATACCCCCACCTTTTTTAAACATTTTATCTTTTTTCCCATAAATCCCCTGCCTTCCCCCCTTTTCCATTTTACCACTGCCTCACGAACTTCCCCCCCACCTCACAACGGGCTTTTCCTCACTCCTACAAGATTTTTATTCCCCCCTTTCCCTATAAAACAAAATTTCACAGTTTCCCCTATCTTCATAAACATTTAACAATTCCCCCAAAATTTTCCCTCCACCCTTCCCAATACCTCAAAACCTTCCCCAAATTTAAATAACTCTCCCTCCCTATTTTTAAATGACAAATCCATTTGTTCTCTAGGCTTTCTTAACTTTTTTAATCTCACTCCCAAAATTTTTTCCTTTTTTTTCCAAAACAAAATTTTTTTGATAACATCTCACCCACTCCCCTAAATTGCTCTTTTTTTACATTGCTTCACCACTCTTTTAACCTCTCTCTTTTTTTCCATATCCCTTTTCCCCCTTGCATCACTTCTTTTTTTGAAAAAACTTCCAATGCTAATTTTTTTTCCCTTCCCACTCTTTTTTACATTATCTTTTCCACCAATCGCCCCTTTTTTTCCCCCCCCCGCCCCCCATTTTCCCCTGTAACCACAAATTTTCTGCTAAACCCCTAACCCAAACTTTTTTAAAAAACCCACCCCAAAACCTTTCGCCCCTTTTCCCTTGCTCCCCATTACCAAATCTATCCTCCAATGGGCTGTTTTTTATCTTACCCCTAACTGCCTCCTTTTTTATTTTTATAAAACCTTCCCCTCCCTTTTCCCCTGATACTTCTTTTTCCCCTTTTGTATCCCATCTATTTTTTAAACTCTCAGTGAAACCCTACAACTAGAAGTGTTTCTAAATATATCTTTTGGCCCCTCTAAAAACATGTACAAACTGAAGTCAAACTCAACGGTTTTTTTATCTACCAATACATAATCCAACAAACTACGTCTTTTTGGGCCTACATCATACTTGTATACTTATTTATCCCTCTTTTTTTTAAAAATTATGAAATTACCTATAACAAAAACCCCCTTTCTATACAAATTTTAAAATCAAAGGGCTCCCATTATCATTTACCCCCCTGGCCCCCCCCAAACTTCCCAAACCCACACCCCCTCTAAAAGTTTCTCCTACTTTAGCAGCCCGGTCCCCTACTACAATTCTCCTTCCTTGGGTAAAAAGCTCCTATAAAATTCCCACTTAAATCCCCAAAAATCTCTCTCTCTCCTCTGCATTCCTCTTTTTCCCTCCGGGTGAAACACACGCTTTTTATGACCCACTTCTCGCACCCAAACCTTTATTTTAAAAATTCCACATAATTTTAAATTTTACACTTTCCCTATTCGTTTTTCCCTCCTTCCAAAAACTGACTTTCAACATTACTGCTCCCCCCTTCCTTTGCTCTAACTCTCTCAATCCTCCAGTTTTTAATCCCATTTTTTTTTCCCCCCAAGAAACTCCCCCCAAACCCCCCTTCAGTTTTTTTTTCGCTTGGGGCCAGGAAAATCCAATTTCCCTTTTTCATTCAAAACATCACAATAAACTGTTTTTTCATCCGAAAACTCCCTCCACCACATTTAAAGCACCCCCTTTTTAAAAATAAATTTTTTTCCTTCTTCTTTTTTTTTATAAATGTCTCCCGGAGAAGGGGTTACTAGCCCATTGCTCCCGGCATTTTATTTCGCCCATACGACACGCATGGTTTTACGGAGGAGATTTTTTTCCATTTCCCCCATGGAAAATAGAAGAAATAAAGAAAAAACAAAAAGCAATTAAAAAAAAGGAGAAAAACCTAAAATGTATGTATATATAATGCTGGCGTGTCTGTGAAGTGTGCCCAAAAAGTTTTAATTGGGAGTACAAGATACCCCCTTTTACAAACGGGGTTTATAAAGACAGAAAAAAAAAACAGCAATCCACCATCAAATAAAACATTTTACGGGTTTCTGTTTTCAAAAATCTCTGGCAGGACGGTAGTACTTCCCTGGGTTTTTTTGCTGTCTACCAACCTACAACCAAACATTTGGCATAAATCGATAAAAACTCACTCGTTGACATCAGGCTACTTAGTAAAAATTTTAATTGAAACTTTTTAAGCCTCAGGGCGGCGGCAGTAAAGTGAAAACATGTAGTTAAAACAGGGAAACCAAAAATAACAAATTGTGGGGAGTTAACAGTTTGGCTTGAGCTTTTAAATAGCGACAGAAAAATATACTTCCGAGGGGAGTATACGGTAGTGAATATATTATGAAAATTTACATTATTCCCATTTAAAGAGGAAAAAGGGTTTTCCCTTGAGGGTAGTAGAGGGGGAAAATTTTCCAGCTTAATAATTAACGTGCAAAAGAAAAGCTAAAATCATGACTAAAATTTGATAATCTGAAAACGGGTTTACTCTAATGGGAACCAGTGCTTTTGTAAAATTTCCATAACGACGCAAAGATTGTGGTTTGACTATTTATTTTAAACGTTTCCCGATCCCGGCCCCAAAAACCGTAGCTTCTAAAGGGGAAAAAAAAAATTAAAATAAAAAAACACAAGAGAGTAATCATAGAGGTGAAAAACGACTGACGCGAGGGTTGTAAAATTTTGCCTGCATCTGGCGTTCACCAAAAAAAATAAGAAATACTGAAAAATTTTTAAACCAAAAATGCACTTGGTATTTTTCAGGAACTGTACGTAAGTGAATTTTACCCAAACATCTTGTCATATAAAACATCCCCAAAAATATGAAAATTTTTAAATAAGTAACAGAATTCGCGCTACTTTTCATTTGGGAACAAAAAAAAGGGCCCCTTAGCAACTTTTCAAAAAGAATTAAGCAAAAATTTTTTAAAAATTTGGGACTTAAAGCCCCCCAAACTTTTGTGGGAACCCAATCTAAACCCTTTAGTGCAAAGTTAGAAATTTAAAAAAAAGTGTGCTTGTATAAAATAGATTAGTAAAAAATAAAATTTAAAACCTTTGACGGAATTGATAAAAACAGGGAAAATCAATGTAAAGGGGGGGATTGGGGACCCTGCCTAGGATCAAAATATTGTCTGGGAAAATTTACTAAAAACCTATCTTTTAGGGGAAAAAAGCTATGAAAGATGGAACCCAAATAACAGTTAAACACAAACAGATGTTTGAATAAAAACGAACTTCATTTTGAAGGTAAAAACATTTACCCATTTTAACCCTGGCAATAACTTTTGTATCAATTCCCTACAAAACTAAATAAACAATCCCTAAAAACGATTTACTTTCAAATTTTTCAGTAAATGGGGAAAACAAACACACACCTGGGGGGGAAAAAATTTAATTTAAACACTTTTCTATTTTTTCCCTTAAATTAACTGGACAGGGGGGGCCGGAAAAGTGTTGATGATACTGAATGTAGAGTAAAATCAAAATTAAAAACTGGGTCTTAAATTTAACAGTAAGAACTTTTTTTGCTAATTTGTTACTCTAAAACCCTTTGTGAAAATTTCCCAGCTCTGACTTTTTTAATTGTAAAGGAATTTTTTTCCATTACTTGCACTAAATACCTGAGTTTCTCTCGGTAGCTGCTTGGGTTTTAAAAGGCCAATTTCATACAAATTTTTAATAAAAGAACATAAAAAAAGAAGGAACACTGTAACAAGCCTATTTGACCCATGCGGAGCGGGTTCCATATCCCCCCCTATAAGCACAATGACCCACCCAGTCAGACACCTCCCCAGGGAAAGGGAGCAGGGCACCAAACCCACAGCACAAGCTAGTCAAGCCCAACTCACCCCCCCCCCCTAAAGTATTTATCTAACCTTTTTTTAAAAACAACAAAACCCTTTTTGGGCCTCAGGGGGAAGTTTTTTTTCACTCATCAACAACCTATTACCAAAACCAATTCCTAAACCCTTTTCCTAAAATCTAATTTTTTTCCCAAAATTTGAAACCATTGCTGCGAGTCCTCCTTTGGCGGAAAATTTCCCGCACGTATTTAAAATCCCCTTTATTTATTCCTTTTTTCCCATTTAGGGCACCTCGATCATATCCCCCCCTTTTTAAAAACCCCTTTTTCGAGAGAGTGCAAAATTCGGGGGCCCCTAAAGCCCTATCCCATAGGGAAGTTTTTCTGATACAGGGGAACATCTTTGCCTTTCCTCCTCTGTACGTTTTCCAGACATTTATATCCATTCTGAATACGGTGACCAGAACTGACAGCAAGTCTAAATGAGGCCAAACCAAGGATAATGGATTTAAAAGAACAACCTAGGACTTCTATTTTTTAACTTTTTTAGATATGAAGCCAAAATTCTTTTTAGTTTTAAATTGCGAACACTAATGCACTTTTTGTCTTGGTTTTAAAGATTACTGCAAACCCCAAACTCCTAAATCCTTTTCGCAATCATAGTATTAAGATCTAATTTTTTTGGGTTTTAAATATTTTGCAGGGTTTAAATTTACCTGCCCAAACATTTAGAACTTTGCATTTGTCAATTTTTAAACTGCACTGCCACTTCTCCGCCTTTTCCACCAACCTACCAAAACCCTTTCCTAGAGTGCTCTATTTTCCCCTCATTAGAAAAATTTGGACGCCTATTTTGGTGTCCCAGAAAATTTTGGGTTTTACGCCTATTTATTCCCTGATCTAGTCGTTTAGTAAATTTTTGGACAAAAAGGGGCCCCAACACTGACCCCGGGGAAACCACCGCTTTGGGGACGTGCCCCCATTTTTGATCTATCCCCATTTATCAAACCCCCCGGCTGCTATTTGTCAGCCAGGGCCTCAAACCCGGGAAAAAATTTTTCCCTTTTCGTTTCCGTTGCTTAAGTTTCCTCAGTTGCCTCTGGTGTGGAACTCTATCGAAAGCCTTACTGAAGTAAATAAACACTATCAAATTATTCCCCTAAATCTCCCCCTAAAACCCCCTTAGTAAAAAAAAAGTTTGGTTAAATTTCCCTTTAAGCCCGGGAACGCCCCTTGTAAAACCGTTTGAGATTTTCATCAATTAACTGTCCCAGTCAAATGGCTACGAATTGTTTCGGCAATTTATTGATTCCGTAAATTTTCCCCTATGGGGGGGGTTTAAGGCTTATTGGTCTATATTTTCGAAGCAAAGGGACCTTTTCACCTGCCTTGTAAATAGGTATTAAAATTTGCCATTTTCCACTTATAGGAAATATCCCCAGTTTTAGGATATTTAAAAAGTTAAAAGGCCAAAGGTATGCTAATTTCCTCTTTAAAATTTTTTTAAAAACCCCCCCTTGAAAAAACAGTTCATCAGGCCGGGGGATTTGGGGTTTTGTTTTCCCTCTATTTGTCTGAGGACCATGTCACTATTTTACCGCAATCGTACATAGTTTACAAAATCCTTTTCTACAAAATTTATTTTTTTCAGGAATATCGTTTAGTTTTTTCCCTCGTAAAAACTGAGAGGAAGTTTTTGAAAATTTCACAAAATATCCTTATCACTGTCAGTAAAAGACCAATTTTACTCTTAAGTGGGCCTGCCCGGGCCTAACTTACTTCTGTATCCCCGAAAGAACTTTTTTGGGGTTATTTCTTTAAAACCCCTTGCGATTTTTAGCCCAAAAACCCCTTTTTTGCTTGTCTTATTCTTTCTTTCTTTCCCTTTTTAATTTTGAATAATTTATTTCAACGCCCATCCCCTCTTTTCATACGTCTATAAAAATGCCTCTCTTTTAAACCTGTGAGAGTTTTAATCTTTTTTTCAATCCATTGGGATTTTTTTTTGTTAGATCTAATTTCCCTACCGGAAAAAAAAGTTGTCTGGGCTCTAAAAACTATGCTCTGAAAAACGTCATTTTGGAAACCCCAAGATCCCCAAACCCTAAAACCATAGTCAGGCCCATCCCAATTTAGCCCCCCCCGGAAATTTTTTTAAAGGCCCCATGAATTGGGCCCAAAGGGGAAAATCTGGACAAAAAATTTGTTTGGGCAGTTTTCGGGGTAATTCCATGATAAATTGAAAAAAAGGGATTTGTGATCCTTTCCCCAGGCTAAATCTTTAACCTCAAGATTATTAATTAGTGAATTTTTTGTTGGCAAAACCAATCAACCCGATTGTTTCCTCTAGTTGGTTCTGTCACAACCGGGTTCTAAAAAGCAATCCTAACCCGGGATGAAAAAAGTCACAAGACCAAGATTTCCTGGTCAATTTTTTCCCAAATTTCAGTTTTTTCTAAATTTTAAAATCTCTCATTATCAAAAAATTTTTTCCATACCCAGATGCCTTATAAAATTTTCGTCCCATAACAGCTTACTGCACTCCCTACCCAAAGGTTTTGGGGGGCCTATAAATCACACCCAAAATTAGTTTGTCACGCCCCCTCGAGAAACTTACCAAAACCGTTTCTGTGCCCGATTTTTCTAATCTTATATCATGTCAAAGGGACAAAAATTTTAAAATTTTTGTCTGACATACATCGCCACCCCCCCCCCCTTTCCCTTTGACCCTGCAGTGGGGAATAGTTTATAACACTGAAATGTTGCTTTTCAGAAGGCATTTCCCCTATCTTTCGGGTTGAACCGGGTCTCTGTTTATACCAAAAATATATAAATTCCCCTAAAACTTACAAGTAAGGTTAAAGCCCATCTACCTTATTTCTTAGACCCCTCTATTTTTTGTATTAAACCCAAAGGGGAGCTAGCCCACTCTTTGGGCCCCTCTACAAACCATCTTTGTTTGTTGACCCAATTGTTTTTGCCATTACTAGCAACTTTTTTTCAATATTGTCTTTTAAAACCCAATCCCTGGGGTACCCCGGGTTTTTATAGCTGTTTTTTTAAAACCCAAATTTGCTGCGGGCCGTTTTGTTCCCCACAAAAAACCCATACCTCTATAATCTATCAGAAAGTTTTTGTAAATTTCCCCCTCCATATGAAAGTCCAAAAACCTGAAAAAGTTTGAAAACCGAAAAACCAAGCTTTAAAATAAAGGGGAATCAAGTAAAATTTTTAAATTTTTAAAAAAGAGAAATTAAAAACTTTGCCCAGAAAAAAACTATAAAGGAGTTTGAAGAAAATGCAGGTAGAAAAAAAAGCTGATCATTTGCCAACATAATGGAAAAAACCGGTTAAGGTTAAATATAATTTAAAAAAAAAACAAGGTTAAAATTGCATATTGGGGAAAAGCTAAAACTAAAACGAGGTTAAAAGTTTTCTCTAAAAGTCCCATTTTTTAGACAAGCCAAGACCTTTAAAAAATTAATTGTTTTGAATTTGGGGACACCGGAAAAACTCCAGGGAAAGCTCCATATAAAATATTTTCGTGAAAGGGAAAATGTTTTATTTACAGGGAAAAAATCATGATACAGGCAATGCTGTGGGAAAAACCCAAAGGATTTCCCAAAATTTTTTCCCCCATTACATAGCTGGAAAACCCAAAAAATTTAAAGGGCCCTTTGATAGATGAAAAGAAATTTGGTGGAATGAGGAAAAAGTGGAAAAGTGAAAAATTTTGAGTGGAAAAATTTGGGCATGAAAAGTGTTGGGACAAAAGTCATTTGTGAGAATCACTGTTGGGCAAAAAAAGGAAGAAAAACACTGCCCGGTCTGTGAAAATGGCACTGAGGGCAGTTATTTGGGAAAGAGAGGATAAAATTTAAAAAGACAGGGGGGAAATGTTTTTTGAGAGGGAAGTGGGGACTGTGGGTAATTATGGGGGATATTGAGGAAAAAGTAAGGTCGTCAGTGGTGAGAGGGTTTCAGTGTTTTAAGTAAGGGAGCCGAAAATGTTTAAAAAGAAACACAACCCTGGGCAGAACAGACGCCCTTGGTTCAAAAATAAAATAGGAAAAAAGTGGTCCCGTGTAAGGGGTGTGGCCCTTTTGGTTTTGTGTGGGGGCACTTGGGCCCGTGGGAAGGGATGGGGCAAAGGGGGTCGTGTAAGGGAGTTTTGGAAATAAAGGTCTTGTGGGGTGGGCCCCATGGTTGGTGGGAAAGGAGTGTGGCACTGTAAAACAGGTGAGGGCCCGGAGGCTTTCTGCTTGGTGGGGGGAATGAGGCCTCTACCAATGTCAAAGGGGGAAAACGGGAAACTGGCTCTGTGTTCAGTGTAGAGAGTGGCACTGTGTTCAGGGGGTGAGGGGGAAGTGGCAAATGGTTTAGGGGTGAGGGGGTGGTGGCAATAAAGAACTTTCAGACAAAAATAAAGGGCTATTTTTATCAAATGTATTTTATATCAAATACTATGATCAAAAGAGGGGAGTGTAGGGGGGTGGGGTTTTGGGGGGGAGAAAGGGAATGGAGAGGGGAGTTTAAAAGGGGAGGGTAGAGGGGATGTAAAAGGGGAATGTAGAGGGAATGTAGAGGGGAAATGTAGAAAGGGGGGTGTAAGGGAAGTTTTAGAGGGGGGTGAAAGGGAAGTGTAAGGGGAAATGTAGAGGGGAAATGTAGAGGGAAGGGAAAAGGGGGGTGTTGAGGGGATGTAGGGGGAGTGTAGGAGGGGAGTGTAAAGGGGAGTTTTAGAGGGGGGGTGGGGAGAGGGGAAATGTAGAGGGAAGTGTAGAGGAATGTAAGGGAATGTAGAGGGGAATGTAAAAAGGGAATGTAAGGGGAGTGTAGGGGGAGTTAGGATGATGTAGGGGTGAGTGTAGGGGTGAGGGAGGGGGATGTAGGGGTTTAGTGTAGGGGGGAGTGTAGGGGGGGAGTGTAGGGGTGAGTGTAAGGGGGGAAATGTAGGGGGGAGTTTTAGGGGGAGGGGGGGGAGTGTAGGGAGAGTGAGGAGTGGGGACACTGTTACAAATGCCAGAGAGAAATTTTTAAAAAATCGTCATGAGCCTAAGAGTTCTATTGTTTTTCTAAAAAACACAAACAAGGCTTTTTTCTTAATGCACATCTTTTTTTTTCCTCGAGAAAAAAATTTTCATTTATAATTTATTTCTCCTTTACTTTTATATAACAGGTTACTTATTTTTTCCAAAAAACCCCAAAAAATCGCCAAGTGGAACCAAGACCTAAAGATTTTCTTCCCCGTAATGATTTTTTGAAATGGTTGAATAACCCGAAGGTAATCAGGCAACAAAATAGCGGGGTGTTTTTATTGTCTGTGGGTTTGGGTAAAATCCACCCATGAGGGTAAAAGCGATTGGGAAAGGGAAAGCAACATAAAGTGGTTTAGAAAACAAAACATCTCTCCCCGTGTATAGTCCCAGCACCTGCAAAATTTATTTGAACTGTTGATGAACGTAAGCCGGGAAAATCCATTTTGGGCAAAAGGTAAATTTCCCCTTTTTAGGCCCCAAAGGGGGAAAACTGTGAGTGGGAGAAACTAACGATTCCTGTGTAAGGGCACTTGCCTAGGGGAATCGGACTGGTTTTTTCACTTAAACCCGGAAAACCCTTTTCCTCAAACCCAAAAGTCATAAATTTTTACCTATAACATCCGAGCTTCAGCCCTCTTGGTAAAAAAGCGTTCAGAAACATTCAGCAGTGGAATATTTCGGGCCCAAAAATGTTTAAGGAAATCACCCCAAGGGGGTGTTGACCCGCTTACGTCACCCAAGACAGTTCATGGTTTCCCTCACCAAAAAGGGTCCCGAGAGAAACCTTTTTTTTTTTTTTTTTTTCCCCTTTTTTTTTTTAAAAAAATTTCGTCCCTTTCCCGAAAGTAATAAAACCCAAATGGGGGATGGTTAACAACCTCTTAAAATCTAAATTAGTAATGACTCCAATAAAAACCTTTAAAATGGAAGCCGAAAGTGTAACAATTTGGGATCTCATCTTGAGTCCCCCAGGGCCCGTTTTTGACAAAGACACCCAGTTGATCAATATGAAATTTTAAAAATTTTTCTGCTTAATTTGGGGTAATAATTTAAAACCAGGCAGGGTGTTTACCACTCGGCCAAAAGGACTTAAGCTTTTCAAATCAAAATACTTTTTCATACCCACGACCACCTTTTTTTTTTTTTTTTTTTTTTTTTTATATTTTATTTAAAACCCCTTTCAGTTTAACATAAAAATAAAGAAAAAGTAAGGAACCAAAACCAAAAATTTAAATGACAAACGGATTTTTACTTACATCTCACAAGATATTACCAAAAAAAAAACTTACATCAAGAACATAACTAAAAAAAAAAATTACAGGCACAGGGGCATAATGACATATATACAAAACCTTGCATATATATAAATTGTACATAAAATACAAACTGACAAAGGTTTAAAACACTTGAAAAAAAAAATACAAAGAAGTTATTTTCATTTAAAACCCCCCTTCACATTAACAAAAAACCAAAACCTACATCATAACTGACTAGATAATCAAAATAATTTTCCCCCAACAATACAGCTGAACATATCCCAACATACAAATAAACAGAAAAGAATACAGCTTTGGGAAAAACAATAAAAAAAGCTCATAAATGGGTTTCAATACACCCATATAAAACTTTCAAAACAAATGGACTACGTCACTAAACCGTCAGATATGTTGTATAAACCCTACAGACTAAACTGTCTAGATTTTTTCCCTTTTACCATCAAAATAAACTGGCTAGATATGTCTGTTACCTAAACAAACTAAACTGTCTAGATATGGCTGTATACCATACAGACTAAACCCGTCTAGTATGTCTGTAAAACCAACAGAATAAAACTTAACATCAAAAAAACTTGCATAACACCAAACCGGATCAGGGGACAGACCATAAATATAAACTTAAAAAGAATCAATCATTTCGTAAATAAAAATAAATTTCATAACCCTCCTGACCCATGACAAAGGCCAATACAATAGAAAGAGAATATATTTTTTAAAAATATACCCAAAACCACCCACACACCCACCAAAAAACATCCACACAAAAAACCCACACGTAAAACAAAAATTTTCCCCAAAATCACATTTAAAAAAAATCATGTATGCACCCAAAGCAAAACAGGGTATAATTTTTCTCTCATCGGGCAAAAAACCCCCGCACGTAACAAAATACAAACTAAAAAAACACTCATGTCGCAAATAACTTTTTTCTCAAAATCATGTTTAAACCAAAACTGATACACAAACATAATTAACCCAAAAAAAACTACTTTTATTTACCTACATTCTGAAAAGTGTTATATCTAAACCCTAACCCAACCTTGAGCTTTTACAACCACACTTGGATGCCCCTAAAGTCCCCAAAGGGAAAAACCCGGAAAAACCCTTCCAAACCCAAAATTCACAACACTCTCCCCCCCCCCCCCCCCCCGGGAGGCGACCCGGGTTTTTTGCCCCCCCGACCCCCCCAACCAAAAAAACCCCTTTTAAATTTACCTCATTCCAATCACAGATTTACGAGAATCCCTAACGTTAGCATTCATAAACCCCCCTGAGAAAACCCATCCCACCTCCTCCCATACAAAACTCTGTTACACACCTCCCTCAAAAGAACTTAAAACCCCAAAAAACCTTTCTCCTCCCCCTATCCCCTCTCCCCCTCATCACCCCCCGACATAAAAATATAAAACTAAACCCTGATTTTAAACTAAAGCTCGTCTAACCCCCCATAAAAAAAGGGCTTAGAGCCCCGCAAAACCCACACCCCACGGCCCCCCCCCCTCCCGTACCAAACCCATTTAAACCCGCACCTAACCTCCTCTAGCCCTTTTACAAAAATAAAATACTGAACCGCTTTCAAACCCCCCCCACAGATACCACACCCCCCCCCCACCCTCTTTCAACCTTCTGTTTTCGTAAAACTCACCAAAACGGAAGGAACCCATGCGAAAAAAGAAATTTACCTCACCGGGCCCCAGGTTTTTAAATTCAATTTAAATAAATCTAAAAACCCAAAAAACCTTCCACGCAAAACATGGGGGAAAAAACCCTCAACTGGGACAACGCACCCACCAAAAATTTTTCCCACACAAAACCCATATACAACCTTTCCCCAGTTTTTCCCTAACCAACATAACAGCCCCCCAAAACTAATTTTACATTCCCCCAAATCCATTCCTCGATAAAACCAAATACCCCGCCGTCGTATCCTTCCCAAACGCCCCGCGTTTCCCCAAAACCCCCACCAACACTTTCCCCTTTAATGGGAAAACACAATTTTTCCCTCCCCTCTAAATCCAACAACCCCCAAACCCCCCCTGACTTTCAGGGAACATTTCCAAAACCCCCCCCCTAACCAAACACAAATAAACCCCCCTAAAAAAAAAAATTTTTACACCCTTTTTAGTATCCCCGCAAAACCCCTGTTTCCCCGTAATTGGGAAAACAGCTGCAACATAACCCAAAACCTTTCTATACAATAAAATGTTTAAAGAACCCCATCACTCGCGTATCAAGTTTTGGTGCTGGGGTCTCAAACACCTAGAAAGCCCCAAAGATTTCCCTTTTCCCAAAAACCTTCCGAATTTTTCCCCCCGCGCCGCAACCATGCCAAACCCTATAAAAAATACCACAAAACTTTAAAGACAAAACCCCCCATTCTTTTAAACAAAAATTACATTTTCCCCCCCACACCCCCCCCCAAGAACCCAACCCCAAAGCACCTTAAATTTCCCCACTAATTTTCCGCTTAAACCCCGGGGACTTCCAAATAATTGCACCCCCTCCCTCCAACACTCCCCAAATTTACATCCCCTGCCCCGAAAGAAACATGGTGTCGTCAAAATATCCAATTAACCCCGGCCAGCCCCTCCCACCCCCCCACACTTCCCGCACAAGGCGTACATAAGCTACGGCCAAACCCTTCTATAAAAGGGGTCCCTGGGAAAAAAGCAAAAAATAATTTTGGGGCATGGGGCAACCCTGTCTTTAAAGGGCCCCTTCCCCATTGCAAATTTTCCCTCCCCCCCAAAAACCCATTAATCTTATCCTCAATTTTTGCCCCCCTTTTAAAAACCCCTATTTACCCACTCGACTATTTCCTCCCCAAAACCCTGTCCCTAAGTTTAAAACCCCAAAGCTCCCCCCTTTCCACTCTATCATATGCTCCCTGCCAGTCTGAGCCAAAAAAAGCCGCCCCCCCCACCCCCCAAACCCCAAACTTCCACCCAAAAATTCTCAGTTCCCCCTTCCTTCAGGGCCCTCGACCTTCCCGCAACCCAAACGAGATTTTGGGGGCACCCCCCCCTCTCCACTACACAAATTTTAACCTTTTTACCTAAAATTTTTTTCAAACAAACCCTTTTAGTCCCGCAAAACATCATGGGTATGGGGGTACTCCCCAAGGGGGGGGCTGGGCCCCCTTTACCTTCGGGGCCACACAACTACTGCTGTTTTTCCGGGTTCTCCCCCAACTTAACCTTCTTTCCCTTTTATCTATTAAAAAACCAACTAAAAAATTTCCCTTTTTCAAAGCCCCAAAGTTTTTAAAAAAAATTCTACCGGGGGACCATCAAAACCGGGGGCTTTCCCCTTCCTCCTTCCCCCCTTTAAAGCCCTTCTCTATTTTTCCCCGCCGTAATCTTCCAAAACCAAAAACCTTTCGATTTATATTTTCCAAAATTTCACGTCACAACCCTACACCCTTTTCCAATTTCCCCCTCCCCCACCCCCCCACTGTTTTTCCCGTATTTCTCGTTCCCAAACCTCCGCATACGCACACAAACCCCTTCGTGGTTCCCTAACTCCCCGCCCTACTTCCCGTAATTCCCAAAACCCTCTCCGTTTCCCCCCCAAACATGGATACCCCTCAGCGCCTGCCTTTCTTTTGATGCCCCCAAAACACAAAGCCCGACGGCCTTTTCGCCCCCCAAAACACTTCCCCCCCACCCCTGCCTGCATCCTTTTCGCTTGAAACCTTTTATTTTTTTTAACAACCCTCAACCTCCCCTTTTAAATTTTAGCTATTTCAACCATAGGAAAATTAAATTCCCCCCCCCACCCCCCTCCCATACAACCCCCTTAACCTATCCCTAAATTTTTTAGCCATCCCCCAAATTTTTAAAATTTTTAATAAAGTTTTTTCCTTTTTCTCACATAAAAATTTTTTAATCCTTTCCTTTCGAAAACTACCCACCATTTCCCAATGTCATCCACCCCGTTCTTTTTCCAAACTAAGCTCCCTCCATAGGACTTAAAACCCCCTCCAACCCCCCCTCATCTCCAAAAAACACTTTTATTTTTAATTTTTCCCAAAAAATTCTAAATATGTCCGCGACGTCCCCCCCCCCAACCTCCACCACCCCTGCCCTATTATCTGACATTGTAGCTCCAAAAGTAAATGAAAGACCAAAAGTTCACTCCCTGAAAAGGGCACTCCTTTTAATCCGCAGCAAAAACCACTCCCAACAACGTATATTCAGTCCCCACACCGCCCCCCCCCAAAGGGAACACGTAAACCCAAAAATCCCTTTAAAAAATCCCTAAGAGGGCCCCAAACATATATCCAGCTTTCCCCTTTGGGGGCCACATCAGCCACCCGGGTTAAAACAAATTTCCCCCCCCCACCAAATACGCCACCTCTGGCAGTGCACTTTAAAAAAAACCCCAAGACCTCCCCACACAAAATCATTCTTTACCTTTAAAAGGGAAATTTTTTGCCGGGGTCATACCACTCACAAAAGACACACGCTTTCCCATCCACCACCCATCCCCAAACCAAACACCCTCCCTCCCCCCCCCCTCCCTCCCCCTTTTCTGCAAAACAAACGGGGTCGTTCCCTTATTAAAAATTTCCCCCACCACCTTTTTTGACGGGGGGTTGCAGGGAACTACCCGAAAAACCGCCACCTCCAACACCCCACCCCCTTTGAAATTGTGCCCCCCCTGCAGAAAACAACATCCACTCTAGATTTAAATTTAGAAAAAATTTCGAAACCAATCCTCTTCATACCGCCCAAAATAACCCCTTAAAATTTTAAAACATAAAAACCAAAGGGCCCATTAAAGATTTCCCCCCCCTGCTTCCTCTCATCCTCCCTTTTTTCAACTTTCCCGAGCTTGAATTTACGTTCAACAAACCCCCAGAGTGCTCCTTTCCCCCCCCCCTTTTTCCCGGGCCTCCTATCATGCTACCACCACCTACACCAAAAACCTTTTACACTTTACCTCATTTTTTTTTCCCCCGGCCCTTTTGCAAACGTAAAAAGGGCGTTTAACAAAAATCTGATTTTAGCCGCCCCTTTTTTTTCCGTGACAAATCAAATTTTTCACATATCTTTAACAGGAAATTTTTCCTCTCGATTAAAATCCACCTCCAAATGAGAATGGGGTAATGAGTCAATGGATGACTCCAAAAACCCCCATCAACCTCCCCCAAAATTTTCATGTCTCAAACTTTCTGGGAAACGACGATTCTCCAATGACACCACGGGTCAGATGAACAACCCCTCTGGTGGGGAAAACGCTTCAAAAACCTCCACCAAATTTCCCCCCCAATCTCAAGAACCTTCTCTGTACTTTCTGCTCCCTCCTTATCCACAGGAACACCCCGATCAAAGGGGTTGGGGGCGGGACTCCCAAATCCCCCACCAGTCCTTTGTGGGCCCCATCCACTAATCCTCCCCACAAAACACCACGGCCCCCCCCTCCGATTTTTTTCCCACCCTCCCCCCTTTGAAGCAGGGGGCGGGGACGTCCACCACAGGGCCAAGGGACATGTCTTCGCTTGTCACCGGCGCCGCTATGGGGATCATACTCACCCCCATAGGCGGCACGGGAAAGTCGTTGTCCTGGGTACATTTCCATTACCTCGTCCTGAAATCTTGTAGGTTTCACATAGGGGTGGAAAATTTTGGGGCCTCAAAGTCATTTTTGAGGGTTTAAAAACCCCCTGGGAAAAAAAGCATGGGGGTCCTGCCGCCCACGTAAACCCTGTTGAGCAAAAAAGCACCCCCATACTTCTCAAAAAATTTCCTTTTATCCGCCCGCCGCCTCAAAAAGGGGAAAGTTGCGTAACTTGATCCACGTAAAAACCGTGAAACATCTATCATTCTTTCAGTGACAACTGGTGTGACGTTTTAAAACCACGCTGAAAACCGGTTAAAACGATTTTATAAAAACCCTTGCGGGTGAGTTTTTTCGAAAATTCGTTGTCCTCCGTTCAATGCTAAAACCATACAAGTCAAATATCTTTTCTCCAAAAGGGCTCCCCCTAAAAGATCCTTTTGGCAATAAGACTTTCGCAGAAAAATGGTTTGTTAAACGTTCCTTTAAGGGAGCTTTGAAAAAGCCTAAAAGTATTTATCCTTTTGTCTCAACCAAACCCCCATCTTTTACGTCACAGGGACCCCAATTTTTAGCCGAGTTTTACACACCACTTCACACCACTGCCCGCCCGGTAACTGCAAGGGCGCTCGCCCACCCCACAGCAGAGGGGTTTCAGAAACACTTAAACCCCACACCACCCGGGGCCCGGCAGGGAATAAGACCACCTTTTTTTTTCACTGTGGGTTAGGGAAGTCTGGGGAAATTTTAAAATTTCTTTGAAAATTTTTTTTAAAAAAAAAAACAATCGATGACATTTCCCCAAAGATGCTTTGGGACAGATAAGATGGCATAAGGGAATATGTAAATTGCTTGTTTTACTACAACCCACTAGACCTTTAGCAAGACCTTTCCCAACCCTTTTCACACGAGGGCCACATCGTGGGATTTTTCATTTCGTGGTCAAAGAAAAAAAATTTTTGTTTTTTTTAAAATATAAATGAATAAAATTTAAAGAATAGGTTTTTTTTTGGAAACCTTTTTTTTAATCCCTCATGAAATGAATCAGATCAAATGAGAAAATTAAAAATTACAAGAAACAATGCCCTTCTAAAACCCTTGGGGAAATTTCCCCAGTAAAAATGTCAAACATAAAAAAATATTCGACAGTATAATTACTGAACTGGGAGATGAGAAAATCTGTCACAAGAAAAAATTTGCACAAATTAATGGGAATGATGGAATTTTTTTATTAATTTTTTAATATTGCCCGAAAAGAGGTGGGCCCAAACTTTAGAAGCCAATTTTCCAATTATTAGAATGGACTTCAAATCATTAGAATAAATTTGTTCGATATTTTGACATTTATTAAATTTATTTAAAATGTTCGTTCACAAAATTTCCTGTTTTCACGAACGTATACGAATCCCCCCAAGCAAATGGCTTTAAAATTTGGAAACTATTGATGCTGGGAAAGATTTTTTAAAATTGGGTCAGATTTCCTCCTTTATACTTTTCCTTCGTCAAATTTACTTTAAATGGGTCAAAAATTTTCCCCCCTTTAAACAGACCTGCGAGTGTTTTAACATTGCCCCATCAAATGGATTTTGAAACGGGTTTTTAGTAAACTGTTTTTCCATTTTAAAATCCCAAAAACTTTCCCGGAATTGCTTTTGAACGTCATTAATGATTTTTTGTTTTCAAATGAGGAAGAAATTTTTTTTTTTTTTTTCCTTTTTTTATGAAATTTTTTTCCCCTAGGAAATGAACCAAGTTAGAAAAATTTCACCTGTCCCCCTTTAAAAAGCATCAGTTTTGTCCCGAATACCTTTACAAAAACCCCAAAAAAAATCACAAATCAAATTTTTTTTCAAACCCCCCAACTTTAGATTTAATTTTAAAAAAAATGGCTTGTCACTCCTTCAAAAAATGTCAATTTTCCCAAAACTAGTCGTGTTTTATAAAAGTGGGGGTTTGGGGAAAAGTTCTTTTCTGGAAAAAAATCCAAATTTTTCCTTTTTCGCTTAAAAAAACCTCGACAGAATTTTTTTCCACAATTAAACTTCGAAACTGCTGTAAAAAAAGTTTAAGTCAAAAGACCTGAAACCAATTTCCTTTAGAAAACCACAAATAAGGGATAAATTTAAATTCGTGAGACCGAATGAAATTCATTTTTAAATAACAGGTTTTTAAACCCCAAGACATCCATACGCTTTCTGATGCATAAAAAAACGCAGTAACAAGGGCTTTTTACAATCAAACCCTTCTCACCATCTTGGGATTTGTCCAACCCCAAAAATTTCTTTACTCCGACATTTTCTTTTCTCCATTGCCACGCAATGCAGTTTATTAAACCCCCCAGGGTTTTATTCAAAAGCATTTTTTTTTTTTTTTTTTAAATTTTTTTTGAAAATGTCTTCCCGGGTTCCTGTGTTTAAGGTGCTCGCACTGATGAAAATTCTTTTTGACATTAAATTCAGGTTGACGCAATGAAAAAAACCCGGGGATTGTGATTGTCATTCACATTTTCGATTCACAAATGCGAAGAAAAAAGCGGAAAATTTCTTGCTTTGTCTGAAAAAGGGATAAAAAAATTTTTTGTTCCCTATATTCTCAGACTGAGGATTTTAAACAGATATTTACTGGGGGAAAAACTCTCCCAGTGCTTCCATCATAGAATTTTGATCAATCTCCATCGGTAAAAGGTTGTTCCACTTTTAGCTAACGCGAAGCTACTATAACTGGCTCGGTTAAACCTTTAAATCAGCTCTCTTCGCTTTTTTAAAAAAACCCATTTTAAAAAAAGGACCCCGCGTTACATTTATTCACATTTTTCGAACGCCGTGTTTCTGTGAATTGAGAAAAAATTTTGGTTTATTTTTGGTCAACATAGAGCAGACGTCATTGTACCCCATAAAAACTGCAATAGAACGGGTTACGCACACAGGGTTTTTAAAAAAAAAACTCCCTTTACAAACAAGTACTTTAATCCTCTTTTTCTTTAAAAACACCCACTTGCACTGTTATTTTTTTTTCCTTCCAAAATAAAAGGTAAATTGGGAAAATAAAAATATTAAACTGAAATTTTGAACATATTTTGACATATAAATTGTTAAAAATTTCCTAAGTGACTGAAGATTAAATTTATTAATTTACTGTTTATAAATATATCAATTTTCTGGGGGGCCGCATAAAACTTGGAAAATCACAAGTGACCTGGGGCCGCAAGTGACCCGGGGGCCGTAGATTGGAGACCCTTGACCAAGACGATCCAGAAAATCAAAAAGCATGGTACCAACTGTACTACAAAAAAAATCGAGAAACCTTTTTAGAACAAATTAAAGTTTCACACGCAAATAACAGACTGATGCCCAAGGAAAAAAGACCCGGGTGGGGTTTCAAAGTTATTTCAGAACAACATTCAAAATCCTGGTACACATTATTGCATAAATAACCCCATTTTGCGATTGAACCGAAATTGCGGCGACTTTTTTTGGCCCACTTGCACTATTAACAGTACCGAGCACGGTATTTTGGGTTATTCTTTACGTGGTCATTAAGTGCCTCTGGCATCAGGTTTAGATATGGAATGGCAACAGAAAGCCCATGTAGCCAATATGAAATCGTGGATAATGATGGGCTACACCGATAAAGTACTGCGAGACGCATGACCCGCATATTTCTTTTGTTGATGACCAATTTGCATCCTCTTTTATTTTTGTACTACAAACCCATCATTTCTGGTACGACAAAACTCATCATTTCTGGTACGAAAAAAACTCATCATTTTTGGTACACAAACACTCATCATTTCTTTCGAAAACACTCATCATTTTCTGGTACGACAAACACTCATCTCCCTGTACAGGAATCATTATTATTTTTATTATTACAACACTGGCCGATTCCCACCAAGGCAGAGTGGCTCGAAAAAAAAACTTTCACCATCATTCACTCCATCACTGTCTTGCCAGAAGGGTGCTTTACACTACAGTTTTTAAACTGCAACATTAACACCCCTCCTTCAGAGTGCAGACACTGTACTTCCCATCTCCAGGACTCATGTCCGGCCTACCGGTTTCCCTGAACCCCTTCATAAATGTTACTTTGCTCACACTCCAACAGCACGTCAAGTATTAAAAACCATTTGTCTCCATTCACTCCCATGAAACACGCTCACGCATGCGCGATGAAAGTCCAAGCCCCTCACACACAAAACCTCCTTTACCCCTTCCCTCCAACCTTTCCTAGGCCGACCCCTACCCCGCCTTCCTTCCACTACAGACTGATACGCTCTTGAAGTCATTCTGTTTCGCTCCATTCTCTCTACATGTCCGAACCACCTCAACAACCCTTCCTCAGCCCTCTAGACAACAGTTTTGGCAATGCCGCACCTCCTCCTAACTTCCAAACTACGAATTCTCTGCATTATATTCACACCACACATTGCCCTCAGACATCTCCACTACCTCCAGCCTTCTCCTCGCTGCAACATTCGTCACCCATGCTTCACACCCATATAAGAGCGTTGGTAAAACTATACTCTCATATATTCCCCTCTTTGCCTCCAAGGACAAAATTCTTTATCTCCACAGACTCCTAAGTGCACCGCCCACCCTTTTCCCCTCATCAATTTTATGATTTACCTCATCTTTCGTAGACCCATCTGCTGACACGTCCACTCCCAAATATCTGAATACATTCACCTCCTCCATACTCTCTCCCTCCAATCTGATATCCAATCTTTCATCACCTAATCTTTTTATCCTCATAACCTTACTCTTTCCTGTATTTACTTTTAATTTTTTTCTTTTACATACCCTACCAAATTCATCCACCAACCTCTGCAACTTCTCTTCAGAATCTCCCAAGAGCACAGTGTCAGCAGCAAAGAGCAACTGTGACAACTCAAACTTTATGTGTGATTCTTTATCTTTTAACTCCACGCCTCTTGCCAAGACTCTCGCATTTACTTCTCTTACAACCCTATCTATAAATATATTAAACAACCCCAGTGACATCACACACCCTTGTCTAAGGCCTACTTTTACTGGGAAATAATCTCCCTCTTTCCTACATACTCTAACTTGAGCCTCACTATCCTCGTAAAAACTCTTCACTGCTTTCAGTAACCTACCTCCTATACCTTACACCTGGAACATCTGCCATATTGCCCCCCTATCCACCCTGTCATACGCCTTTTCCAAATCCATAAATGCCACAAAAACCTCTTTAGCCTTATCTAAATATTGTTCATTTATATGTTTCGCTGTAAACACCTGGTCCACACGCCCCCTACCTTTCCTAAAGCCTCCTTGTTCACCTGCTATCCTATTCTCCGTCTTACTCTTAATTCTTTCAATAATAACTCTACCATACACTTTACCAGGTATACTCAGACTTATTCCCTTATAATTTTTGCACTCTCTTTTGTCCCCTTTGCCTTTATACAAAGGAACTATGCATGCTCTCTGCCAATCCCTAGGTACCTTACCCTCTTCCATACATTTATTAAATAATGGCACCAACCACTCCAAAACTATATCCCCACCTGCTTTTAACATTTCTATTTTTATCCCATCAATCCCGGCTGCCTTACCCCCTTTCATTTTACCTACTGCCTCACGAACTTCCTCCAAACTCACAACTGGCTCTTCCTCACTCCTACAAGATGTTATTCCTCCTTGCCCTATACACGAAATCACAGCTTCCCTATCTTCATCAACATTTAACAATTCCTCAAAATATTCCCTCCATCTTCCCAATACCTCTAACTCTCCATTTAATAACTCTCCTCTCCTATTTTCAACTGACTAATCCATTGTGTTCTCAAGGCTTCCTTAACTTGTTAATCTCACTCCAAAACTTTTTCTTATTTTCAACAACAGGAATCATGTGGTCTCCAAATCGAATCAACCGTACATTGCTGCTTCATAAATGCTATCTGCTGTGAAACTTATGCGGAACGCACTATTTACATTTTGTTGGAAATGGGTATCAGTACCCACAGACTGTATAACTAGTCCATACCCACGAATCCGACTTTGTGAAAGCGCTCATTTGAAAATTTTGAAAAAAAAAAAAAAAAAAATCTTTTCATGGCGTTCTGTCTTGAACTGGTTGTGGCACTATTTCATTGTAACATTGTTGAAATATGTTCTATTCCTCAAAGCCAAGGTTACACAGCCATCTAGTGCCACATGGCACTTACTAGCATGTTACTGTTTCCTTAATTTTACAGGTGTACAATATGTCCATCGTAATTCGACGAGTGGGCAGCCCTTAACGTCTCATGCAGGATCAGCGAGCATCCGGGCATATAAGAGTAACTTGAGCAGAGGAATTCACTACCATGTTGCTCGCTGCAACGATCACATTCACTGTCATCACTGAAGTCCATTCTGCTCAAATAACTCCATCTGATGGCCAGTTATGCCGCCCCCTTGAGTCGCACCACCCACACTTGTCGTACCTTCCTGGTGTGCCACCCAGCTACATCATGCTGCTCATAACTTTCCTGCTGCACGGAATGCTCTTCCACACTAACCATCATAAGCAAAATCTTATTTTATTTTCCACAGATGTAGGAGTTTTATGTTCTCATATAAATATGTTTATTAATTTTCTTCTACTTTTGAAGAGGAGCTACTCCACGACCGAGGTTTACCAGTAATATCATATTTTTTTCCATGTCACCATCTGATTGGGTCATCCATGAAACATGGCCCAGTCTCATGCCTTCATTCCTGCCACCAGATGCGGTGCTGCCACCTATTACCGGTTTGACACTTAGCCTGAGTCACCCAACATACAGTGGGCTCCTCTCGTTTCTGCCCAGCTCTTGTGTCCAATATTCCCTCCTCTTCAGTCTCTCTCTCTCTCTCTCTCTCTCTCTCTCTCTCTCTCTCTCTCTCTCTCTCTCTCTCTCTCTCTCTCTCTCTCTCTCTCTCTCTCTCTCTCGTGGGCACTGTTGCACTGTGGTGAGTATGAAGGAGAAAGGGCCTGTGGTCATTGTGATGAGCGGTACTGTGGCCAGTGTGAGGTATAGACAGGCTTGCCAGGACAGGTCCTGGCCCAGGTCTTCTCCATGCAGAGGCCCGGCAATTACCTGTCTTTCTCATCTGAAACTTAAGAGGCACCTAAGTTTCTCTGTCTCCTAATAACTTGTTTATTTTTCGACTATAATCTACCTTGTTCATAATTACTATCACATTTGCTGTCTGTTTTGTAATGTGAAGTGTAGGATCTCTCATAAATTCAAGATATAAATTAATAAATCTTTGAGGACAATAGTGTTTGTAGAGGTGTGAGCGAAGTTCAGACCTCTACAACACACAAAGTTTGCCCCAAGTTAGCAAACTCCACAGCTAGTAGTAAATTGACTCGACCACTATCATTACGAAAAAACAAGCTATCCTTCCTGCTGAAACAAATTATCAGGAAATAGTTGCTTTTAAGACACTCTTTTATAGTCACAGTCAGGTCTCCCTTAAGGAGCATGAATATCCCAGCAAGGTATCCACCTTCAGGGATACCAGGGCTTGTTGCTTCCTCTTACAAGAGGTAGTACTCTAATTTCTGTGGAAACCTCATTGCATAGAATATTTATTACCAGTATTTCTCCGGGTATTTAACCAGAGGTATGTCTGGGGGATTTCCTATGAAAGATACTGTATTACTGTTTGACAATAATATTCTAAATTCTACGTGCTGTCCTGAGCCCATAATTACCAATGAAGCCTCTTCTCCGATGTTGGCTATAACTCGGGCAATGTCCAAAAGAATGTCTAAAAAGAATGCTGACCTATCATTGGAGGACTGAAATCTTGGTCTCAATTTATTTTATGCGGAAAACTGGTCAGTGAAAAGTCCTTGATTCTGCCTTCCTATTCTGGAGTCTCAGGATTTCCAGATGTTTGTTCCTATGCCTGAGGGACTGTCCTTTCTAGAAGTGCAAAAAAAAAGGGATTCTAACCTCCGCTTTTAAAGCTGCCATTGGCGAATCTAACTCAGATCACCCAACTCAATATGAAATTAAAAATAATTCTCTAATGTTCAGAGACTGGTAAGCAGGTAGGGGAACCTTACAACCAAATAGACTGGTAGTTCCAAAAACCTAATTCAGAACTCAGATTCTGAAAATAGTTCACAATTCTTCCTTAGCAGGATATTTGGGGGTCACTAAAATCCTTAATAGGATCTTAAAACATCTTTATTGGCCAAGTATAAGAACAGATGTGCAGGGTTACATCCGTTCCTGTTACGTCAGCAAGTGAGTAAGCCATGGCACAAACACTAGACCTGCACCACTTCACCCCATACCTGTGGATGGAGAGCAGTGATGACATTGATTTACCTAATTTTAATACAAATGACCCATTGCCAAATAATTGATGATTATGATTGTTTTATGAAAACGGGCCTTCACTTTATTCATGTCAATGCAAGATCACTTCTTCCTAAATTGGCAGAGATTAGGATTCTAGCTAACAAAATTAGGCGGCAGTTATAACCATCTCTGAATCTTGGTTGGATGATACGGTGACTGACGACGAGGTCAAAATAGAAGGTACAATATAAAACGCTTAGATAGGAACAGAAAGGGCGGTGGGGTATGTGCCTACATTAGAAATGACTTAGCTTACAACCCAAGACCTGATTTAAAAAAACAATAAACTGGAGATTCTATGGTTTGAAGTGCTGCTTCCCAAGACCAAACCCATCTTAGTAGGAACTAGTTACCGCCCCCTACCCAGGACCAGTTCTTAGAAGACTTTTCCAGAGTCTTGTCCGGAGTTGAAAGCAATTGCGAAACAATAAACTGGGGCGACTTCAATATCTGTTTTCAGCAACAAAATAACGGCTATGCAAAAGGTTTTAAGCAAATTCTAGGATTAAATAGCTACACCCAACTAATTAATAAACCAACCCGGGTCACTCAGTTCTCAGCCACCCTAATTGACCACATACCGCAACCGCGCTGAGAACATTAGTCAGTCAGGCGTCATTACCACAGGGCTTAGTGATCATTTCATCATTTACTGCACCAGGAAAATCACTAGGGATAGGATAGGCCTACACAGGACAATAAAAAATGAGGTCAACTAGAAACTACAGTAAAGAAACACTGGTAAATAGGCTACACAATTGTGACTGGACAGAGATAACAAGTTGCACGGACGTAAACGATGCCCGGGAAAAATTCAAAACAATGTTCACTACCATTCTTAATAATATTGCACCCGTTAAAGAGGTTAGGATTAAACGAAGAACTGAACCCCGGATGATACTGAGATATTAGATAATATGAAATTCAGAGACCAGCTGCTAAAAAGATTTAAAGCAAACAGACAGGATATTGCAGCACTAAATGAATTCCAAAGGGTGAGGAACAGAGTACAGAGGCTTAAAAAGGAGCAAAGGGGAAAGCACTATTTCTCAAAAATTGAAGAAAAAGCATAACCCCAGAAAACTCTGGCAAAAACCCCAA